>JABEZY010272496.1:0-10016 GCA_013467495.1 Gossypium gossypioides
ACCCTTTTTCACCCCGATTCGTTCCTCACACATGGATCCATGGTTAGGATCATCGGGTGTTTTATTTTTTCACTGCGCCGTAGGTGTGCCGGCGTTCTAACAGCTTGTTATTAAGGAAAATTCTTACGAGAGCATCATCAACTAAGATTGGGATAAAATCCCCTGTATTTCTGGAATATATTTAAGGTGATATATGTGAGCCCATTCATCCAACATGTCGACCATTTAAATATTTTATGGTTTTGATAGATGTATCCACAAGATGGTCAAGTGTGTGCAAGAAATTAAATTAAAGGCACAATTTTCAAATTATGCAATTAAAAAAATTCATCTTGATAATGCTAGGGAGTTTACATGTTGCACTCTTTGTACACATTAAGCTCAGAAGTTATCATAAATACTCCCTATTATAATCGGCTTTTGGTCAAGGGACAAATATTGTTCATCCTAGAATTTTTTATTGGGTGGTATATGTTCCAATTACTCCACCACAACAAAAAAAGATAGGTCCTCAAAGAAGGTTGGGAATATATGTTGCATATGAATCCCCTTTTGTAATTAAGTATCTTGAGCCAATGACAAGAAATCTATTTACTACACTATTTGTCGATTTTTATTTTGATGAAACAATGTTCCGAACATTAAGGGGGAAAACAATTGTAAAAAGAAATTACATGGGATGATCCATTATTATCTCATTTAGATCCTTGAACAAAAAAATATGTACTAAAAGTTCAAAATATAATTCAATTGTAATATATCACAAATCAACCGCCATATGCTTTTACTGACCTTAAAAGAGTTACAATATGTCACACCTGGTTTCTTTTAAACCCGTAAATTTGGAACAATTGGGGGGTTAATTTGGAAGAAAACTGTAAGTTGGCAGCCTCTACTAGAAAATCAGGAAAAGTTAGTAATTGAAATTGGATAGGGTTGAGATCTAAGTATGGTTTGGTTGAATTAGAACCAATAGTTTCCTTAGTGGGAGACAAAATGATTATAAATGGACGGTTTCTATGGGGTTGATAGCTGAACGAGAAGAGTTATAAATAGCTGGGAAATGACTTCTCGAGGAGAATTCTTCCCCCTTCTATTTCATTTTCTTCTCTTCCTCATCTTCTTCCTTAGGTTGCCTCAAAGAAGAGATAGTTATGGGCAGCTCTGTATGGAGCAACAATCATGAAGTTTGAGTCGAAAAAGTAGAGAACCATAAAGCTGGTAAGGTTCTAAGTCTTTCGGTGTACGTAAGGTTTAGTAAACAAGATTAAGGGATTTCAAAACCATTTTAGGCATTTTGCATGATTTTGGAAAACTAAATTTTACGTTGGAAAATGCTATGTTTAATTTATGTTCTTGGTTGTAATGCTTAGTTACCAATAGAATGGAAGCTCTAGCGTTCAGGAAAGACTAAGCTGAGTAGGTAAAGAAACATTAGGTGAGTTTTTACACTCCAACTTTGAGATGTTTTTTATTTGGCAAGAGTGTGTTAAATCCAGTATGAGTTCCATGATGATGAGTAATCTCTATTGTTTGAAAATGCTTGTGTATGTAAGGTTGAGTAGGTTTATAGGTATCCGTTAGTATGTCGTTATAAAAGAGAAGGTTGTAGCCTTATGCTAGTAAAGTAGCATACGCCATGTTCAAATGATTAGGAAATATGTGAAATCCCTATTTGTATGTGTTGTGTAATACGAATGAGAATTTTTGGAGGGTTTCGATGAAGTTAGGATTTGGGAAATGGGAATTTTTGTTAGATACCACCATATGGTGTTGTTGTGTGCAAACCGTGATGTGTTAAGCTCATGGCCTTACAGAGGGGACACTGAGGTGTTTAAGCATCAAGGTTAGGAATGGTGTTCAAGCATTAAGATTTTGCCATTTGGGTTTGCCGGGAGTAAACCGTGATGTGTGAAGCTCCAGGGGGACACTTCGATGTTCAAGCATCAAAGTAGATACAAGACAAATCAATATTGACAGTTATAAGGTTCCATAGAGCAACACAGCGAGGGCTATTAGCAGGCTCTATCAGGCAGCACCGCGACAACTATAAGGTCCTTCAGGGTGACACTGCGACAACTGTAGGGTTCTTCAGGGGGACACCTCAAAAGAGGTCTAACATGTAAGACCATAGTTTGGTTATGGAAACGAAGTAGTCTGCGGGACGGTAAAAACGGTGTAGTCTTCTAAGAGAGGAAACACAGGGATTATGAGGTGTAAGACCATATCTCGACTATGGTAGCTTATGGAGTTCGTCGGGACACTAAACATGGTGTAGTCGGTCGAGCAATAAATATGAGTGGTCAATCAGGCAGTAATCGTAAGAAATTTTACAATCAAGGAAAAAGGGTTAAAAGGAAAGTGGAAGTAAAGGGCAAAATAGTAAGCCAGCAGCTGAAGGAATCCGCCAATGAATGGGAAACTTAATGCGAGTGGAAAATGACTGCTAGAATAGTATTCGTGGAAATCAGTAGCGAATATGGGTAGTAACCTAGCAAGAAATAGTCAGGAGAGATGATGTACCAGTAATGCCTGATGCACAGGCAAATGAATTAAGATTTATTGATCACCTCCGGAGTCCTAACGTCTAGAGTGTGAAAACTGCTACAAAATAAATGGAATTTGAGGCGGTGTCCGCAAGTATATGGGTCAGGTTGTAATATAGTTTGTTTACAGCGAAACACTTCATAAGTATTCTGAGGATCGTACCTAAAGGAGACTAGTATTAAATTAATTCTAACCTATATGCCAATAGATCTAATTAGTACTTTAAATAAACTATATTACGAATAAACATAAATAAAGGTTTTTTCAGGGTTTTTAGAGTAATAATAACAAAAGAAAATAAAAGGATAAAATTCAAGAGATATAAAAGTAGAATAAATCAAATCTTATTATGAGTGATTAGCTTGCTTCGGCAATTCCAACCAACTTTCATTTCGGGTTCCTCATCAATCAACTAGTCGATACCATAGCAGGATCTTCCGATCTTCCAATAACATAATGAGTCAATAATGACTACATATCTTCGGACCACATAGTCCATACTAGCTTGGGCGAAGGTGTTCACAGATGAGCCATACCAATTTTGGGTTAATTCTCACCTTGATGACTGCCCGAGGTTGTTAGGCCTAGGGTTTGTTTCACGTTCTTCCTTTCCCAAAAACTTGATCTGTTGAGTAACCCTACAAAACAGTTAATAGATCATACCTCCATTTGCTAATCCCCTATAGAAGGATTAGTTCCTCATGGCTTTCATAGACAGTATAATGCTTAATTTCAAGCTCCTAAAGTGCAAAAACTAGTTTAATATGCTACACCGAATTACGACAAATCAAACTTTCGCACACTTAATTCATTGCTTGTCCTCAAGAAATGTAAACATATAATTAAAATAAATGAAAAAGAAGGTATGAAAAAAATAAAAGATTTAGTTGTAATTAAAAGTAAACCTAATGACAAGAAAAAAAATTGACTTGGTTTCTTTCTTTAAACAAGCTAGAACTAATGAAGATGGATGTAAATAAGAACCTCACACCTAGACTTTCCCACACTTAAATTTTTGCTTGTCCTCAAGCAAACCAACTCTAGACACATAACATGCAATAAGAATACGTCCATTGTATTTTATTACTACTAAGAACATGATTGTCAAATATTAAAGGCATAACAATTCTTATCACACAAGTAACTTAATCTTGATAGTTCGATGCCTTGAAATTTTTAAAGTAAATCAAGATTAGTTTACAGAGATACATTATTAACAAATTAGAAGTAATTCCCATGACCAAATATTTAACAATATCATGATTAACATAAATCAAATAGATATTTAGTAGACACAATCATGTGAATAAAAAATATATTCATTAAGTATAATTGTTAGCAATTCTGGAATATTATGCACAGCGAACGCTTAAGTCACGTTGATCTTCTAGGCTTGTAACGTTATGAGGCTTAGGACAGTATGAATTCAAAGAAAGATATGGCTCAAAACGGTCCAAACACTAGAAATAGTTAGGCACATGACATTGCTCCTTCTCTTCCCCCTTAATATCCCGTTCAAGATCACTGCCTTTTGTCTTCCTCCCTCACCTACCTTATCTCTCCATGTAGGAAGATACAATATAATATTAGCAACTATGGTTGGCTTAACGAGTTTTGGTGCACTGATGACTGAGTTTTCTCTCACTTTTGTAAATTTTTGTTTTGTCACTTGACTTTTTACTTCTTTCTTAGTCTCAATGCTTTTTGTCTTTGTTCTGTACTTTTTCTGCTCCTTCTTACTTCTGATTTTTTTGTAGATTTTTTTCCTTTTTTTTCCCCACATTTTTTTGCTTGACCTATAATCACTATCACATTGTTTCTTCCTTTTTTCGCTCTTTTCTTTTGAAACTACCATAATGTATCTACCTAATCCCTCAATGTCTATAGCCTGACGTCAATTTCCTAATGTATTAAAGGGGAACAAAAACAAAAAGTGAACAAGAAGGGAGAAGACACGGCAGAGAAACAAAAGTCTAACGTCAGAAAGTTGTTGGGAAAAAAAATAGAAAACTGATAAGAAGAAAATCTTATTTTGATAACTTCTTCCCAATTATTTCTTAAAAACACTCCCTATTAACCCACTAAAACACAACTACTCAGCAGTCTAGTTTTATTTGAACTCCACCATGCCACACACCTCAAACAAAAATTAATTTCCCTGCTTGCACAGGGACTCGAATGCAGGACTTCCTACACACTACCAATCCGCTTAACCACCAAACCAACAGTCCCATTCTGATAAATTTTTACCTACAAACAAATAAAAGCCTACTGAACAAGAGGAAGGCCTAATTCATTCAAAATACCAAAATTTTCCCAAGCAAAGGCTTTGAACTTGGGACCTCCCAAACACTCCCAGAACACATAACCACTAAAACTGACAAATATTTGTCTCATATTTTCACAATAACGAAATTAGAAATTTTGGGGCGTTACACCACTGGTTCATTAAAGCTTCGTTTGCTCGTTGGCTCATCTCGATCATGACCAAATTTTTATTTTTCATGATCTCACATTCTTCATATACTCCCTCCTAGTATATTTGTTCATCAAAGTCAATCTTATCATTAAACCACATATAGTTAGTTTCATCCATGTTTGAATGATTTTCTCGGATTAGTCCCTATGGATCAGTGACTGACTAAAAAAGTATTACTCTCCTCTAAGGCATATACTGAAATTAACAAGTAAAAAGAAAGAAGCTAGTAAACTAAATTAATACAAATCGAATCTATAATTCAAAAAAATTGCTAATTATTATATTAAAACCTAAAAATAATAATAATAATTTAGTAATGGCGCCAACAACTTGACTGCCTCTAGACGTACTAACGTCTAAAGTGTGAATACTGCTAGAAAATATATGAAATTTGAGGTGGTGTCCGCAAATATACGGGTCAGGTTGTAATATAGTTTATTTACAACAAAACACTTCATAATTATTCTGAGGATCATACCCAAGGGTGGCTAGTACTAAATTAATTTTAACCTAAACACCAATAGAAATAATTAGTACTTTAAATAAACTATATTACGAATAAACATAAATAAAGGTTTTTTTTAGGATTTTCAGAGTAATAATAAGAACAAAATAACATAAAAGGATAAAATTCAAGAGATAAAAAAGTAGAATAAATCAAATCTTATTATGGGTGATTATCTCGCTTCGCCAATTCCAACCAACTGTCGTTTCGGGTTCCTTGTCAATCAACTAGTCGATACCCTAGCAGGATCATCTGATCTTCCACTAACATAACGAGTCAGCAAGGACTACTTATCTTCTGACCTCATAGTCCAGACTGGCTTGGGATGAAGTTGTTAACAGATGGGTCATACAAATTTTGGGTTATTTCTCACCTTGATGGCTTCTCGAGGTTGTCAAGCCTAGGGTTTGTTTCACGTTCTTCCTTTCCCAAATAGCTGATTCGTTATGTAACCTTATAAAATTGTTAATAAATCATACCTCCACTCGCTAATCCCCATAGAAGGACTAGTTTTTCATGGTTTTCATAGATAGTATAAAACTGATGTAAAGATAAAGCATATCAAATAAATCAACATATAGAGTTTACAAAAGAGCCTGATTGTATTAAAATTAAACGCAGATCCACAGAAGTTGATCATCTTCAGAATTCAAATCTCTTGAAAGAAAACACAAAACATAATAAAACTAAAACCTAAGAAAATAGAAAATTATACTAAAATTAAAGGAAGAATTCTAGACTAAGTGAATGTTGTCCATAACATATGCCAAATGAGCCTAACATTCTCAAGCTTTAAGTTTGATTGTGCAAACCAAAATGCCCCTGTTTCGTAATTAATTTCCATTCCAGAGTCGATGTCATGACACACCAAGACCAATGTAGTGACATAGCAGTCAGTGTACTCCTCATGGGACATCTTTAGAGGTAAGTCGCGACACCACTAGTCTGTGTCGCGACATCGAAGGTACTTTCATGATTTCTTCGTTCTGCTCCCTATGTTGCAACATTGAACCTTCCGTGTTGCGACATAGTGATCAGTACTAGTTTAGCACGCCTTTTAATGGTCTCTTGCACACTCACAAACAGCGTTAGCTCACCCTTAGGTCTCATTCGACCTTTAAAGTCAATAATATTTACGAGCTTACTTGTCGAATTTGTGGCCCCGAAACCACTATTTTTGACACTACTAAAAAACAGGCTATTACAACTCTCCCAGCTTATGAAAATTTTGTCCTCGAAATTTCTCACCTAATAATAGCCATCAAGTCAAGTCTTCCTCTCACCTGTTCAATGGTAGTCCATAAAGAAAATAAATCATAACTCGTCTCCAATCAGAACTCATATCAAAACTTGATACTATACCTTGACTTAACTAAACATCTATAATGCTCTTCTATCATAACTTTATCATGAGTAGCATAACTACCGAGAAATTCCCAGCAATTATCTATCGAAACATAACTAAAAACCCAAATTATCAGATTCCAGGCACATTAGACAATTCATAGCGTTTAGCTAAAGTTCGTAATTTTCATAACAGACTCTAACTGATGTTTCCAATACATTTGCATCTGTAACCTTCAACTGATGAACGTTCCATTTTATGAAAAGCTTCAAACAATATCATTTAAATACAAGTGTGATAGCTACAACTATCGAGATGACTTTAACCCATATAACATTTTTTTATTATAACTGATCTTATTGATATATCCGTGTATCATGTCTTCTAGAATATGAATTTTCCATCTTAACTATCCATCTATTTGCCTGTGAATTCATACAATAAACTCAAATACATACTACTCAACTAACTTTTCAAGATAATTCTTTCTTCTTGTTGTCAAGATAACCCAGACATACAATCTATCAGACTTTCCTCATAATACCAACCAAAGATCATCACAAAATGCATAAACTCACTCAAAATATGACATCTCGTTATGACTAGTTGACATAATTCGAGATTATCTGAGTAATTAGAACCAATATGCAAGGTTAAGCTCGATCTTCCACTGTCTATACTTTTGTTGTTACCTATCCCATTCATGAAAGCTAGAAATGGGATATATAATGAAACTATTTCAATTATGAACATTAAAGCTTTGAACCATACTGGAGCCATAACCATCAGATGAATTAGAAGAATAATTTTGCTCATTCCTCTAAAAACTTTCTTCAAACTGAGCCCCATGCTCTAATAACATAGACGCTACAACCATATAGGTAAAATAATGTCTCAAGTACCAATAATGCACCTCGAATCAAATAAGAAAACTCAAAATAATTCCTGCAACAATAAGTGTAGCAACATGTCATCTATAAAGCTGAGATCTGTATCAACATGCTCCCATGATCCAGCCAAGAATTATAGCCGTAACATATATAATTATCTCAAGCCAATATATATCCTTTACAGATGAACTATATTTGATATAATAGACAATTAGAATGATAAGAAATCCGAGATAATGAAGTCCAAGATGTAAAGCTTTACTGAATTTCTGAGAATATAACCCATATTAAATAATAAAGAGATCGATGATACCCCAAAAAAATCTAGAAAAAGTATATTGCACATATGCACTGGAACCAGTTGTGACAAAAACAACATAAATTGCACATATATGTAAAGCAGAGCAACAACCAGTAGAAGTAGAAAAATAGCATCATATGAGTCTTATCATCGAATCTTCTACCAAACATAATGAAATAGAATGCCCAAGAAAAATAAAGCAATGCCGATCATTAATCAACCAGACTAACAATACCTCTGTCTAATATTTGTCTCTAAAGATAAAAGAATATATCAAAATTCAAATGATTTTGAGAATTCGTATCAATTTTTTAAAAATGTAACTTTTTCAGTGAGTATAGCTTGTTTCAGAATATTTATAGCATTCCTTTTATATAAACCTTTTTATTCATCTTTACAAAATTTAAACTTTCTAAATTCATTTGTGAAAAGGGGTCCTAAAAGAATTTTATTGGATAAAATGATATATTTAATATAGAATACCCAGAGGAGATCAGTGTAAGATACTCGACTGTAACAGCTGCATTTAGATATGTTTACAATTCAAACACTATCCCACTGACTACTAAAGTCATCGATGATCCCATATTATCCCGTTCCACTAAAGAAACCAATTTAGAAGAAATCCTGATTAACCCGTTCTCTAGATACCATCCCTGACAAAATCGATTACCAATGAATAACTTTTTCTTTACTCATTAACCAATTTTCGGCTCTGGCCACATTATTACTCAATTAACCGTTGAGCTCATCGGTCCCCTTTTTTTGCAGACTTAAACAACATAAATATTATTTAAATTCCATTGTATAAGACTTTGAGGGTGAGCAGGTGGAGGTCATAAAGCCATTAAATCAGATTCTCATATGTTCACATCAAACATAACTTTAATTATCAACATAACTTTATAAACCTCTACTCTTACCTTTATGAGTGTCTGCCTATCAATAGCAACTTTTTAATCAGATACTTGAGTATCTCTTTCAGCATTATCGGAATTAGCTCGCTTGAAAAATATCTTTATCTATAAGTGAAACAAATATCATCAGAGTCAGGAGGCATCACACTATCACAAGTTATATAATGACATGTATTTCTAGACTTCATACATGCTACGTTCAATCCAAGAATAGACTAAATCGTAGCTCTGATACTACTAAATGTAACACCTTTGACCCGTATCCGTTGTCAAAATAGGGTTACGAAGCATTACCATGAGAATAGAACTTTAAAAAATACATTTCACATCTTAATATAAACATGATATAAACCTTTCATATACATGCATACTGTCCCTTAAACGAGCCCTCAAGGCCTTAGAAATACTTTAGAAATGATTCTGGACTAAATCAAAAACATTTGAAACATTTATGAAAAGGTTAGAAAAATTGAACTGTAGGGGTCACACGGCCGTGTGACTCACACGGTTGAGACACACGCCCATGTCTCAGGGCAAATAATAATTGAATTAGGGACACACGGCCATGTCCTAGCCCGTGTTCGTGCTAGGCCATTTAACTACCTGACTTGAATGCCTTTAAAACCTACAGGGGAAACACGACTGTGTCGCATGGCCGTGTGTCACTCATGGCTAAGACACATGCCTGTGTTTCACACTCGACTGAGACACACGCCCGTGTTTCACACACGCCTGAGACACATGCCCGTGGCAACATTCAAAATCTTTAACAATTTTAAAAATAAAGGTACGGGCTAGCTGGACCTAATTGCAACGATATCAAAAACTTAAAAATTATTAGAAACAGACCTCAAAATCTCCCACATGCATCAAAGATTGTTTGGCCAAACCTCTCATACTCCAAAAATGGTGTTTCTTTCGTTAAAGAATAAGAACATAACAATATATGTTTTTGTCTTTCTTTTATTTTATTTATTACTTATTATAAAATTTATTAATATTAAAATATATCATATAAACTAAATAATAATA
>JABEZY010272498.1:0-10005 GCA_013467495.1 Gossypium gossypioides
AAAGTTCCCCCTATTCCTATGTTCCCATTTGTTTTGTTTTATTTTTTATTATTATTTCTTTTCTTTCTTTTCACGTTTTGCTCTTCATCTTTTGTTCTTTTTGTTTCTTACGTTCTTTTCTCCTTTTGCCATCGTTTTCAATCGGTTTCGATTCTATTGCTTCCGTTTGGTTGGTTTCTATCCGTAGAGGTATGGCCTTATTGTTTTTATTCAGTTCTTTTGTTGAAATTGTTTTTTGGGCGTTTGAGATGTTAGAATTTCAAGGTTGTGGTGCGAAAATTCGTGTATTATATTGACTAATTAATTCGATACGTTTTAAGACAAGATTAAGAGGCAATTGGTGTTCTTCCAACAACGTAAGCTTCGCTTAGTTGCTATTCGTTTAGTAGTACCGGAAGTCTCGTGATTGCATTCACATCAAAATCAGATTAGGTATGTAACAGAAAACATGAAAAATAACAAACGAAAAAGTCAAAAACTGGTCTGTTGGACGCCACACAACCATGTGACAGATCGTGTGGTAGGCCGTGTGCCATATGCCAGACCATGTGTGTCACACGGTGTAAGTTTCTTTTGCTGTTAAATAAATTCATTAGTTTTTTTATACAAGGGAACCAGGAAGAAGTATTATTGGGACAAACAACCATATGCTTCATAAAAAAAAATCAACTGATTCAAAGTTGGGCTTAAACTTTTGAAATTATACTTACATTTGTATTAAATATTTTAAAGTAAACCATTCTACATATTGACGAATGGAGTCAATTTTATAATACTATTATGTTGAATAACCATGAAATTAAAATAAAGCATAAATGATTTATTTTTCATGGCATTATAAACATTAGTGTTAATTTGCGTAAGTTCAAGAAAATAGATTCTTATTTGATGACTTCTGAAAAAGTTAATTATCACTCCAAAAAAATTGAATTTTATGTGTTTAAATATCAATAAGTTTTGGGCTTTATTTGCGGAGGATGCTAAATTCACGTAAATAAATATAGGTTTAATATATTGTTCGATATCTAAGTTTAATATTTTTTTTAATTTAGTACCTATGTATTTTTTAATCCAATTTGCATGTGTTAGATCGTATTCCAGGCCGTGTGGGCCACACGGGCATGTGGGTCCATTTTCTAAAAATTCCACTTAGGCTGGTTAGACTTTAAAATTCGTAATTAGACCTTCCGTGGGGTCCCTTTAGCTTAAATATGATTCGAAAATATGAAATCTAATATTTTACGAATGTACGTGATAAGGATATGTGTTACAATTGCAAGTGTGTTTAAAATGTGAAATTTGTATATGATCTGTAATCTGATAATTTTGTTAGCTTGTTCTGATGTGAAAAACATGTATGTCATATGTGCATATGATGTCTATTAGTATTTGCATGAGCATTGGGGTGGGATATGATATATGATGGAGGAAGTGTGATTCTGGCAGTATTATTGTATCTTCTGTTGGTGTATCCGCAATATCAGTTATGATAGTTTGACTGCAATTGTAGTGTCTTGACCACATATATTTGATTCTGGCGGATTACCGCTGTAACATCCCAAAAATTGGGGTTTAATATAATCGGGTGAAGCAAGAGAGAGTGGTGATGCCTTAATTTTTGAGGTTATCTATGCATTTTTAGGAAATAAATGAGGTATTGGTTTGTTGGTTAAGTGTTAGTGAAATGTTCCTTGAAACCTAAATTCAAATCCCTTCTCTCACATCATTTTTATTATTTTGCAAATTTTGCCTTAAACCCTAGTATGTGACATGCCTTTTTTTAAAAAATAAATATTGCAAAATTATTTCAAGAATGAGGAAAAAGCCTAATGGTTAAAAGAAATATGAGAGAGCATGGAAATTAAATGAGGTCCCAAGGTCGAATCCTTTCCCTTGCGAAATAATTCAATTTTGCAAAATCCCTTTTTTTTTAATGTGTGTGCCATCCATACCATTTAAACCTAAGTATAAATACAAGTTTTATTATATTTTTCAGCCTTTAATTCAATTTTTTCCTACCCTAGCCGTTCACCCTCTTCCTCTCCTCTTTTCTCTTCAATTTTATTTCTTTCTCCCATTGTTGTTGTCGCCTACACCTCCCATTTTACCATCTCTTTCTTCTTCTTTTTGCATCAAGATTGTGCACCATCTCCTTTAATATATTGCTACGATTTATCCTCATATAAATCAGCCCCAAATCTGAAATCTTAAACCCCAAGATCGATCCTAAATATTGCCAAGAAAGTGCCATTACCGTTTCTCTCAACTAGCTTGGGTAAGATCTCTTTTCTTTTCAATTTCTTGATTAATCTCAAAAATTAAAACCAAAATTTCTAGATCTGGAATTTGGTGGATTTTAAGTTATTTCAAAGGTTTTTTTTTTCTAGATTTTAATGAAATCTCAAACCATTTTAAAATTTAGCCCCAATATTGGCCATCGCGATTGGTGGTGCGTGCACCTATGGGCAAGAAAAGGGGTTGTTTTGTTTCTTGGTTCTTACTTATATTTTTTCAGCCTTAATTTGAGTTCTTTAACCTTCCTAATCAGCTTTTAAACCCATTTCAATTAGGTAAAAACGTTCTTGATCGATTGGCCATTTGAAACCCATAAATCGTGAAGCGTAAGTGCAATTAAGGGTAACTAGTTTGTTAGTTCGACATAGTTGTTGGGTAAAGATTATGAATTGATTAAAAGAAGGGATTTAATCATTAATTAGCTGCTTATTTTCTAGTATATTATTGAATTACGTTGTGACCCAAATGCCCCAAATCATCCGCAAAGGCGAAGAACGATTGTACGTACGGTTTGCATCGATACAGTGTAAGAAATCTAACTAGCTTGGATTCATAAAATAGTTATAATTTCAATGATTGGTTTGAACTCATAAGTGGGTGTTTGGGGGATGGTTTAATGATAAATTTATTGAATTTATACTGAATTTTGGATTAGGTTCGTTTAAGAAATTAGGAAAATTAGAAGATTCGCTAGTGTGTTGGGAGGAAGCGAAGAATAAGGTGTGAGTCCTAAATTCATAAATTTTTTTGAAAATGTTAAATAACATGTTATATTTGATCAATTAGCTTGCTTATTGGATTGGTTTAATAGCCAAATTATTGATTTTGTGAGTGGTTGAACCAGGTATGTTTCGAGCGTTAAAAGACTGACATGTTTGCAAAATTGCTAGTTTGATAGTATGAATGTTTGATTGAATTTGTAATTGCATATTTGAGTTATGAGATATGAGAATGTTTGACTGAATGNNNNAATGTGTTGAGATATTAAGCTTATGTATGATTTAAATGCATGAGATATTTGTTATATTGTGTACTGAAAAGGGTGTTATATATGCACAATGAAAATCCTCAAAGTATGTGAAATTGAACGATATTGATTGACACCAACACAATGGTAATTTGAAAGATTGGAACATTGTTTCCATTTACTTAAAGTATGTGATTATTAAGGAAATGTTGAGCATGTCGAATGAATGTGAAAAGTATTGAGATATGATTATGTATGAGTTTGTGTGACATATTGCATATGTATTGGGTTAGGGTTTTGTGGCTAACGGAGGAGTTCCATGGAGTACTGGTGGCATATTAAGTCCACATTATTCGTAGTCACTGCACCTGGAGTATCGAGGGGAATGACGATTTATCGCATTTTTACTGGCAGCTTGTCTGTACTTTTACTGGAAGAATTTTTTGCATATTGTTATCAGTGGTTTTAACCACCACGGGCTTAAGCCCATAATGATTTTGAGTTCAGATGACAGATTCTGGGGAACTCGTGGTCTATAGCGGATGGTATGGGTAGGAACTTTTTTGCATTGCATCATGTGCACGAAATATTTGAATATTATTGATTTATGCAACGTATTGTATTTTGTTGTATTGAATGGTATCAAAATTAATGGTTGTTACTCGAATGAATGATAACTCATGCTCATACACCGTTTCACATCAATTTGACAATGGTTATATAGTGATATGAAATTCCTACGATGATTATGTTTTCTTCTATTAAAGCTAATCTATTTCACTGTATTCGATATTTATGTTTGTTTAAATAATTGTTCGACTCACACTAAGCTTTTCATAAGCTCACTCCCCAATATTGTTTAACTTTTCAGGTGAACCTCGAAATTAGGATTGGACTCAGCATTCAGAGAATCACCTTGGACCTCGGACTATTTTTAATAAGTATTAATCATTTTCTATTGGTTTTGGTTTGTAAATTTATTTTTAATTATTTCTTGCCTGTGGCTTGCTAACTTTTATTCTGGGATTTTTGCATGCATGGATTACTCAAGCATAATAACTGGATAATGCATGATATCGAGCTTAAGTAAAATTTGATATTGTTCCCTAGTTTTCGCCGCACTGCAAATGAATTGTTTTTGATAAACAAATCGATAAGGCAACTAAGTTTCCAAAATGACTTGAAAAATGGTTTTTCGGCTGCATTAGTTTAACATTGAGTTTTTTCTTAAAGAAGAGCGATAAACAAGCGATTTTTCTAAAACAACACCATCAACAATAAAATGAATCCTAAGTATACACAACCTAATGAATGAAGACTTTTAAGCTAACTCAAAGTAAAACTACGGTTTTCCCTAAAATGAGTTTATTTAAGGTCTTCAAAAGTAACATAACTTAGCTTAGCCATTTCAGTAGCTAATGTAGCATTCTTAATCTAGCCATAACGTCTAGGTCGGGTTTGGAAGGTTACAACCGCAATATTTTTGTTTGGCAGCTCAGTTGCACTTATATGAGTGGCTTACCATCATGACCTGGTGTGATTGGATGGATGGATTTTTGTAGTCCTAATTGGTGTGATTAGTTGGACGGAGTTGATGTGTAGCGGATGAAGGTAGGATCTTTGTCTACATTTGATATGGTTTGATATGACATTTTGATATGATATATGTGCTTCTCAAAACATGGCATGCTGGTCTGATATATGTTTATGAAAATATGATACTTTGATCCGAAATATGTCCGGAATTATGACCTTATGATCTGATATATGTTTATGGTAATACAACATTCTGATATGATATTTGTACATTATAAGTAAACTTTTGTGATGACATTTACATATGCGCTTTTTAAATAAAAATTCTACCTGTGGGTTGAGTTACACACTGGGCTCCTAGCTCACCTGTTTGTTTAATATGTTTCCGGTGGTCTTCTGACTTAGGATCAGACGGTGTGCAGGAGCTCAGGTTGTTTTCTCAGTTAAGTAAAATATGGCGATTTTCATAGTTTTCTATTTTGGACTTTTGAGATTATAATCTTTTTTTTGCTTGTTTTGGTTTTTGTTTAAATCATTGGTAATTGATATTCTAAAACGTGAAACTACAAAATCACACGAGTTAACAAAATGAATTTCGGTTTACAAAATTAAAATTCTAAAAAAATTTTCGCTGCAAATGTTAGCATTAACCGAAAAATGTTTTATCAAAATTGATATTTTCAAAGCAAGCAAATTTGAATTAAATTTCGGGATTTGAAATAAGTGCTTTCGGACTTAAGCTTTTCTAAACGTTTGCGAGAGTATTGCCAAGTTTTATACTTTTGAAACGCTCAACTAAGTTTGATTAAAACAAAAGTTTTAAACAAATTAATGTAGTTCTTCCAGATTTGGCCATAACGTCTAGGTCGAGTTTAAGGCGTTACATCAATAACAAGGAAATTACTAATTAATCACCCAAAATGAAAGAACTAAGCAAAACCCAGATCATAAATTGAAACAAAGGCTCAACTAATGTTGATTTCAATATTTTCAAAAAAAAATTCCTTTTCAAAAAAGGCTATTTTGTCACCAAAGAAAAGCCTAGTTCAGAAGGAAAAAAAAGTAAACCCCCATTTTATTTTACTAAAAATAGATTAAAAAGGAAAAAAAATACAAACAAGTAGATACTTTCAAGCTTAAAACAGTGAAACTAGATATTAAAATTGGCTAATTTGTCACCAAATAACCAAATAGAAATCGGTAAATTCCTATTTTGTTTTACTAAATCTAAAGTACCAAAAAAAAGATGAAAAGATCTACATAAACAAGTAGATATGTTCAAAGATTAAACAGTCACTCAAGAACTACATTTTCTCCTCAAAACAAATTCAAATACAATAAAAATGGCTAAAAAAATACGCAGAAGTAAAAGAAAGTGAAAATCAAACACTAAATCACAAAATGAAAGATACCCAGATCTTCATTTTGAAAGAAAATGGAAAAGATCAAAGATCTTATAGGAAATAATAAAGAAGAAAAATGGAAGATATAAAAAGGAAAAAAATGAATAAGATAAAATACCTGAAATCGAACGGGAATAAGGAGATAGGGCAGGGGGTGTGGTGGCTTGAGGTGCTTGGTGAGGGAGAGTGGTAACGGGCAATAATGACAGGTTATGTTTTTTTTCCTTTATTCCTCAGTTCGTGTAATTGCAATTTAGTGGTGGGAGTAATGAATGACATTCGGTGTTTTTCAAAAACAGAGAGCTAAACAAACTCAACTGTAATAACAGATTACAATGAACCAAACATGTGCATTGTAGTGGGACCATTGAATCAAGCTTGAATGAATAGCTCATTCCATTCAACCAAATAGGCTGTTAGAATTAAAATGTTGTAATATGTAAATAATAAAAAATATTACAAAGTCACTTTTCTTTTCTTTTCTTTTTTACTAACAAAGTCACTTTATTTAAATGTAATATAAATGCACTAACACTTACCGAAACTAAACTAAATTCAATAAAAAATAATTTGGATAAACAAAAATCCAAATTAATTTCAATAGTTAACGATAAAATTTTGAACTTTTGCTTTAAGACGAATAATTATTTACTTTTCGCTCTTTAAAAGGTTTTCAAGGAAGGAATTTCACAGTCGATCATGGCTAGATGCACTACCAAGAAGGCACGGTTAAGGGAACATGACCCTCCGAACGAGGATGATTTGTTACCGGATCAATCTGTTATTGGGACCTTATCCTTCAAAGATACCCTTCTTCAAGAAGGGACTAACAATGAAGAAAAATCGGTTGAGAAGAAAGAGGACGATATTGTTGTGCAAGAAGGGGATGTCATTATGGAAATGTCTGATAGGATCCCATCTTTAAAGTTCTTAAAAAGGGTTCATTCATTGATCCAAAATAGTGATTATCAAGTTGTTAGGTCGGAAGATTGACTTTAACACCATATGGAATAAGATTTACTCGTTATGGAATCTGTCAAATTCGATTAAACGCATGGACCTATTTCATGGTGAAGTTTCAATTTAGGAAGATTATTTGAAGGTTGTTTCTAGAGTTCTCTACATTATTTTTGCTGGAAAAACATGAACGTTACATATATAATAAGATTAATTACATGTTATTATATTAGCCCAAATTAAAAGTGACTTCATTTGGGTATATTTTATTAGGCTTTAGTTATTAAATAAAGTATGGGTCAAATATGTGCAGATACTCTAGTGACTAATTGAATAATTTCTAATTAATGATAAGCTGATTAGAAAATAAAGTTAATGTACAAAAGTTATATATTAGGGTTATAATCCCAAATTACACATACATGTAACTTTTTCGATGATCTGACACGACAAATCCTAGTTTACAATTCTAAGTTTTATGTCAAAGTTTTATGGTTCTAATAAGTGGTATCAGAATCTCATTGTGTTGAATCATTGAGAATATATTGATTAAGTTTCTATTATTTTCAGATGATTTGTTCTTAAGATTTTATAAGATTTGGTATTTTAATAATATATATGTTGAATCTTGATTGCAATAGTAAACTAACTACAAATCTGACTAAGGAAAATTCAACTATCAATTAATAGTATAGCTACGGTGAGCAAAGATATCGTTCCCACAAAGTCTAAAAGTACTAGTAATTACTGTCTTTCTATTGTTTAACCGACAAATTGGAGAGAGTGATTAAAACTAGAATCAACTAAATTAATTAACTAAAGAACACGTCAAAGAACGAATCAGGAAAACAAACGATTAACAACCAATAAGAAAAACAATACGTAGGAAAGAATCCACCTGGATTTCATCTATCATTATAAATCTGAATTAAACAATTTCTTTACTTAATATCTTGATCCATAGAAATCCCTAAATTATGCAAATATCTCTTTCGAGAGTAAGAGCAACTAACTCTAGGTTGATTAATTAAAATTTCTTTCTAATGAAAATCCCTATTATAGCATTAACTCGATCTATGGATCCCCCTATTAGATTTGACTCTAATCTGGTAGATTTATGTCGTCCTATCTCTAGGATTGCATGCAACTCCACTCAATTATGCTAGATCTACTCTTAAATAGAGACATTTCCTCATCTTATTTAAGTATATCAAACATGGATTAATAGTCTAAAAATATTAAACCAAGAATTAAGCACACATAATTGAGAACAAGATTCAAGTATTTATTGTGTAAAACGGAAATCAAAAGACAAAATTCATCATAGGGTTCCTCTCCCTTAGGTATTTAGAAAATTAGTTCATAATCACAAATAAAAACATTCAGAAGACAGTATAACCACAAGAAACAAAAAAAACTCATAATAAACTTTAAAGGAAACAAGAGGAGATCTTCAATCTTGATGGACATCTGCTTCAGAGTCGACTTCAATGGTGTTTTTCAAGTTGTTTTCTTCAGTCTTCTATGACGGCTTACTCTCATCTTCTTATCTTTGTCATATATAGGTTTTAAAATTCCTGAAAAACCTAAAAATTGCATTTTTTTCATGTTTGGGGTGTAATTTATTTGGGGTGTAATTTTTTATTTTTACATGGTCTAGCACATGGCCGTGTGGCATCCCGTGTGGTTCACACGGTCGTGTGTCCAGCTCGTGTGGAATGACCTAGCACGTGTGGCTTTTAAAACTTGGTTCGATTTTCTGATTTTTGCTCCATTTGCTCCCAAATGTTCTCTTAAGTATAGAAACATGAATTTAAAGGATTAGGAACATAAAATTCACCATTTTAAATCGAATAATCATCCAAACACGCATTAAGAATGAGGCTAAAACATGTTATTTTTATCACTTATCAAATATCCCACACTTAAGCATTTGCTTATCTTCAAGCAAAATCCTTAACCCACATTCAAATTAACTTCTCACAATTTTTCATTTTCATCAATAATGTTTCAAGATAATTTGCAAACAACCATGCATTGGAAATTCAACCAAAAGGATACTAAAGATTCAAGCAGTCCAAGCCAAAAATTTTAAAGCACAAAAATGTAGGTGTCTCCGCTTATCTAAATAATTACCCTAAATTCAAAATCAATAAGGATTGACATATTCATTCAAGATCACTCAAAGCACTCAAAGTGTTTAAGGTTTAAATATAATGCACTCAATAGTCAAACGAGAAATGTTATTACCATAAGCTTTCATGAAAATCAAATCTCCACCACTATAAAAATGAGATGACACACCAATCAATAGGTCTTTACAAGGTTGTAATAAGGCTTAGGTTAAGGGTATGGAAAAGGCAGAAAAGTTCGTTATAATCAAGAATTGAGTTGATAAGTTGCCAAACTAGAAAAAATCAAATGTTGAATTAAAAAAAAATTCACATCAACAAGAAATAAATAATAAAAATGAGCTTTTCAACACAATACAAAACTAACAATTCAGGCTCAATCAATTTTTTTTATTTTTTTCTATTATTTATTTATTTATTTGAACAAAAAAAAATTCAGCAATACAAATGATAAAACATAGTAAGGCAACTAACCAAATAAAATCTAGACAAAAAGGTAGTCAATAAAAAGGATACATTTACAACATAGATTAGGATTAAGGGTTAACATTAACGGGTTAATAAAAAAAACATGTTAGGATCAATGGGGTTTGTAATAGGCCAATTTAGCCTGGGCTCACAAAAAAAAACCCAAAATAATAAAACCAAGTCCAAGTCCAGTCCAAAATTATATCATTTGGCCCGATCGGAATGACCCATTACTTGAAAAGGTTGA
>JABEZY010272922.1:0-35803 GCA_013467495.1 Gossypium gossypioides
TAACTAAATGGATAAAATCCTTATTTCCAGCAACCTAATTTAAACACACAAATATTAAAGTTTTACATGTAGCACATTGCATGGGATGCATGGTCCGCAAAAAATGCATGGGTTGTATAGAATGCATGAAATCCATATTTTGCATGGAGTGCATGCCCAAACTCGACCAATTAAGCTCGTGACAGGTTCTTTAAACTTCTTGGCTCATGCGTGAGTAATTGGCCCTCTTGGAAGCTCGATTGGATCTTGCAAGCTTTCACGAGTTACTTGTTCGACATCAAGGGTTTTGGTTGGGTCCATGCTTGCATCATCCCCTCCCCTTTCAAAGTGACTTGTCCCCAAATCGTCCCCTATATCATAAGGAGAGAGATCAAAAAAATTGAAACTTACACTAACATTATACTCACCTGGGAGGTCCAATTTGTATGAATTATTGTTAATCTTTTCCAACACTTGGAAAGGTCCACCGCCTCGGGGTAACAACATAGATCTTCTTTGAGTAAAGAATCCTACTTTTTTCGTATGTAGATCCAAACCCAATCTCCAGGTTCAAATATTGCTCGTTTGTGTCCCTTATTTGCTTTGTTTGCATACTTCTCGGTTCTCTTCTCGATGTTTTCCCTCACTTTTTGGTGTAGATTCTTCACGAACTCAGCCTTCTTTTTGCCATCTTCATGCACAAATTGATTAGTAGGTAAGGGAATTAAATCTAAGGGAGTCAAAGGTTAAAATCATAGACAACTTCAAATGGTGAGTGCTTAATGGCCGAATGCATAGATCGATTGTAAGCAAACTCGATATGCGACAAGCACTCTTCCCATGTTTTCAAATTTTTTTGAATGATTGCTCTCAACAAAGTGGATAGAACTCGATTAACAACTTCGGTTTGGCCATCTATTTGCAGGAGGCACGTTATGGAAAATAGTAACTAAGTGCGAAGCTTGCTCCACAAAGTCCTCCAAAAATGGTTATAGAACTTGGCATCTCGATCTGATACGATCGTCCTCAGTACTCCATGTAGCTGAACCACTTCCCCGAAAAACAGATTTGCTATATTTGAAGCATCATCAGTTTTGTGGCACGAAATAAAGTGAGCCATTTTATAGAATCTATCAACTACTGCAAAAACTGAGCCTTTCCCACTTTTAGTCTTAGGAAGTCCTAGTACGAAATCCATAGAAATGTCTACCAATGGTTCTTCAGGAATGGGTAGTAGAGTGTACAATCTGTGAGGCTTAATGCGAGATTTTGCCTTCTTACAAGTCATGTATCAGTCGCATACTCTCTCGACATGTCGCCTCATCTTAGGCCAAAAGAAATGTTCGTGGAGCATGACTAAAGTTTTGGTCACTCTAAAGTGCCCCATGAGACCACCACCATGCGCCTCTTTCACGAGCACATCTCGAATGAAACCTTTAGGGATACATAATTTACCTTTTTTAAAGAGGTATCCATCATGCTTATAGTACCTTTCGAATGTCCCCTTTTCAAAAGCTTTGTAGATCTCACCAAAATCAGCATCAGTTTCATAAAGTTCCTTAAGATATGTAAAGGCAAGCAATTTAGAGTCTAATTTATTGAGAAGTGTATACCTTCTTGATAATGCTTTTGCAACGATATTTTCTTTACCTTTCTTATATTTAATCACGTAAGGAAACGATTCAAGGAATTCCACCCATTTGGCATGTCTCTTGTTCAACTTGTTTTTCCCGTTGAGATGTTTTAATGCCTCATGGTAGGTGTGAATGACAAACTCTTTGGGCCATAGAGAGTGTTACCAAGTTTCCAATGCTCAGATTAATACGTACATCTCCTTATCGTATGTTGGGTAATTGAGGGTAGCACCACTCAATTTCTCACTGAAGTAGGCTATGGGGCGTCCATTTTGTGTTAGAAGGGCTCCAATCCCTATTCCTGAAGCATCGTATTCAATCTCAAAAGTATTTTTAAAATCAGGTAAAGATAGTAATGGTGCATTTGTTAAGCAATCTTTAATCAGAGTAAAAGACTTCTCTTGCTCCTTACCCCAATGGAAGTTTGAAATTTTCTTTATAATTCCAGTTAAAAGAGCAACTATGGTGCTAAATTTAAGGACAAACCTTTGGTAAAAACTAGCAAGACCATGAAAACTTCTTACTTGGCTTATGCTAGTAGGCTGTGGCCACTATCGGATTGCTTTTACCTTCTCTTGATCGACTTCGAGGCCTTCTGAGCTAACCACAAAACCTAAAAAAACAAGTTTGTTAGTGCAAAAGGAACACTTTTTAAGATTTGCAAATAAATTTTCCTTCCTTAATACTTCCCACACGAATTTTAAATGATGAATATGATCTTCCAAAGACTTACTGTAAATCAATATATCATCAAAATACACTACATAAAATTTACCAATAAAGGATCGAAGAACATGATTCATTAACCGCAGAAAGGTGCTTGGTGTGTTAGTTAGGCCGAAGGGCATAACCAACCATTCATACAAACTGTGCCTGGTTTTGAATGCGGTTTTCCATTTGTCTCCTTCTCTCATCCTTATCTAATGGTAGCCAATCTTTATATTTATTTTGGAGAAAATGCAGGCTCCACTTAGCTCATCTAACATATCATCTAGGCGCGGGATCATGTGTCGATACTTGATGGTAATCTTATTGACTGCGCGATAGTTAATGCACATGCTCCATTAGCCATCTATCTTAGCTACCAATAGCATAGGCACGATACATGTGCTTAGGCTTTCTCGAACATATCCCTTTTCTATTAGCTCAATAACTTGCCTTTGTAGCTCTTTGGTTTCTTCAGGGTTGCTTTGATAAGCTAGTCGATTCAGAATAGTGGCTCCAGGAATAAAGTCTATTTGATGCTCGATGCCCCTAATGGGTGGCAACCCACTCAAGATGTCACATCCTCAAACTCTTGTAGAAAAGACATGATAGAAGAAGGAAGAGTGTCATCTAAATCGTTAGTACTAAACATACTTTCCTTGTACATGAGCACAAGCAAATGATGCTTCAAAAGCAAAGACTTTCTGATTTCCATTTCTTTTGCAAAAAAACTTAACTTTCCCAACTCACTCTCTTCTTTTCTTTCATTTTTCTCTCATGTTTTTACCTCACTTTCTTTGCTTTTCTCTTTTGTTTTTGACTCATTATTTCCTTTCTTCTTTTTTATTTTCTTGTCTTTCTCACTACATTTTTTCCCCAATTTTCTTTTGCTCTCGATTTTTCATAAGACTCTCTTAATTGGAGCTGATCTTCATAAACTTGTTTGGGAGTAAGTGGTGTCAAAGTAATGTTCTTCCCTTGGTGTTTGAAGGTATACGTATAACGATCATGCAATACTCGAAAATCAAATTGCCATGGTCTCCCCAATAATAAGTGACCAGCATGCCTTGGCACTACATCGCAAATAAATTCGTCGCTGTATTTGCCAATCGAGAAAGTGATGACAGCATGCTTAGTAACTTTGAGCTCACCACCATCAGTGAGTCATTGAAGCTTGTAAGGATGTGGATGTTTGGTGGTTGCTAGGTCGAGTTTTTTTTACCAACAAGCTGCTAGCAACGTTTGTAGAACTACCACCATCTACAATGACACTACATACCTTTCGTTGGACATGGCAACGCGTGTGAAAGATGTTTTCGTGTTGTTGCTCATTCTCCATGATTTGGATACTCAAGCTTCGCTTAATGATAAGGATTTCACCATCCACGGCATACTCCAAGTCATCCTTCTTATCAGTAGGTATTTTAGGCTCATCTTTCTTTTCAAGTTCAGATTCTATCTCACCATTGTCCCTTAGAATCATAATGCTCTAATTTAGACATTGGTTAGCAATATGGCCCCTCCCAAGGCATTTGAAACACTTGATGTTTTGAGATCGATTTGGCATGGCCCTATTCTTTCTTTACTCGAATCTCCACTCGGCTTATTAGACTTTGATACCCCAATGTTGTCTTTGGATCGAAAGGTGGTATCCTTTTTGTAGGTTCTTTAACCCCACTTTGACGTAGAACAGAATTAGAAAGGGGTCGGGTGGTACCTTTTCTTTTCAATTGTTTTTCCACCTTGATTGCCATGTGAACCATATCAGCAACCTCAACATAGTTTTGCAATTCAACTATATTAGTGATGTCTCGGTTGAGGCCAGCTAGAAATCTTGCCATGGTGGCCTCTCGGTCTTCCTCAACATCGGCACGTATCATTGCTATCTCCATCTCCTTAAAGTAATCCTCCACGATTCGATTACCTTGGGTAAGATTTTGTAATTTTTGGTACAATTCTCCATGGTAATAGGCTAGTACGAACCTCTTTCTCATAATAAGTTTCATTTCAGCCCACATTTTTTCTCCTACTCAAGGTTAGTTGATCCTATAAGATAATAGCATAATCAGAGAATTCGGTGGCAGCAAGTTTTACCTTTTTTTCTTTCTGAGAAGTTATGGCATTCAAAGACGAGTTGAATATTCTTTTCCCACTCCAAGTAAGCTTCTGGGTCAGTTTTTCTTTAGAACAGAGGGATTGCCATTTTAATATCGCTAAGGTTATCGTCTATTTGATTTTGTTCCCTCGACCCTCGATTTCTTTAACCTTGATGCTTCAAGCTGTGACTAAAAGCTCGATCACTCTCCATTTTACTCTGATCATAGCAATCTTCTTGATTTGGCGTTAGAGGACCTCGCTCCCTCCTTTGATTTTTAGGAGAACGTCCTCTTTGGGTTCTTTCCTCTAATTGGTCCAATTGTTCTTGCATTGGCTCCAGTCGGCGTTGCAACATTCGATCCATCTCACGAATGAGAGCTTGGTATGCTAGATCGAGCACACTAGCACCACCAACATTATTCCTTTCGGGACTTTGAGATATGATTTTTTCTAACAAACAAATGTCACTAGTGCTCTTAGAAAGAAATGTTCATTCCTCTCGTGTTTACACTCGTTATTGGCTTTTAACCCCTCTAATGCTCTCTCGTAGTCTTGCCTTTTACCACTCTTGCTCTCTCTTTAAGTTCTTATGTGGCTTCTTTAAACTTAAGAAACAAACCTTGTGGATCGGCTTCAAAAGTGATGTAAGGTGGGTATTAAGGTTAGGTGATAGGGACGACTTAGAAGAAAAAGCTAAGGATAATTTGAAGTGTGGCTGAAATTGTTGTGGTAAAGGAAAACTTGGACTTGGGAACAGAAACACTTTCAAACTAGCTTTTTTTATATATAGAAATTTCGAATCTCCCTTTTGTATTTTTGAACTTGGGATGTAGATATGTTGTATTCTTTTTTTTATTTTTTTCTTAATTCTTTTGATTTTTTTTTATTTTTTTGAAATACTAATCCCAAGAGAGTAAAAAACGTTGGATACTTACTTAATTTAGTTAGCTCTGATACCAAATGATACTAGCTCGTCCTCGTAGGATGATTATGAGTCACGAGAGTTCTCGATCGAAATTAAGAAGTATCAAATGTAATGTATTTGTAAAGGTTGAAAATGTGAATGGCAGGCTTTGAAAAGGTGGTTTGATAGATATTAAAGGAAGAAAGAAGGCTAAGCTTGAATTCGATTTAAGGACTCAAGAATGAACAAATATTATAGAACAATGCTGACCCAATCCTTATATTAGTACTTAAACCAGATGTAAAAAGGAAACAAGAACTGTGACCCTTTATCTAGCAAGATAGGAACCAATCGACATAAAGGATGAACGCCACACTTCTAAGACTTGTGCATGGAATTGAATGGTTTCAATAGTGTGAACATGAATTGATGTTGCCTTGATAACCGAATGGTCACTTGGGATATGTAGATCATTAGTGTAGATTATGTCGCACGAAGAGTCTCAAGGTGTGAACAGCAAGAAGTGACTGGTTCCATAAGTGTGAACTTGGTAGCCAACCAAACGGTCAAGTGTGAAAACACTTGATGCTTTGCTTTTCACAAAATGGCTCATGGGAGGTTGTGTTCAACTCTTTAAATGTTGTTTACACAGCACGAACAGTTTGGAAGGAAGCTCCTAGCAGCAACAATGTGAACAATCTGGTCAAAACTAAGGCAAGGTTTAAATGCAATAATTTAAGACAAAAAACACACATTTAAGTTGTATGAACTTAGACAAGTATTAATGGTGTAAAAACTAAGACACATAATTAAAGTGCAGTATTTAAGACACATTTAAAGACTCATAATTAAAGTGCAGTATTTAAGACACATTTAATGACTCATAATTAAAGTGCAATATTTAAGACGCACATTTAAGATGTTTAAACTAAGACATAATTAAAACTAAAAAATAAGTAAATGGATAAAATCCTTATTTCCAGCAACCTAATTTAAACACACAAATATTAAAGTTTTACATGCAGCACAATGCATGGGATGCATGGTTCGCATAAAATGCATGGGTTGCACGGAATGCATGAAATGCATATTTTGCATGGAATGCATGGAGTGCATGCCCAAACTAGACCAATTAAACCCATGACAACTTCTTTAAACTTCTTCGCTCGTGCATGAGTAATTGGCCCTCTTGGAAGCTCGATTGGATCTTGCAAGGTTTCACGAGTTGCTTGTTCGACATTAAGGGTTTTGGTTGGTTCCATGCTCGAATCATTGTATTTGGAAAAATCAATTAGCTAACTGTATTAAATAATATTTCTATTACGTGAATATGAATTGCAAAATGTATTAATGGATTTGTTAGTTAAATTCGAACATGGAGCGTAGCATCTTGTAGTTCGGGTTCGACGATCAGATCGAGTATGAGGTGTTACAATTTTAGTGGTATCAAAGTATCGATTTAGTCGATCCTCAAGAAGTAAGAATTTAGAAGTTAGCCCCTGTATGCATGTTACTTAATCCTAGTTTAGTTTCTCATACTGTTAATAAGATGTGTTATGTATTGTAGAGTTAAATCATGCTAGCGGATAGTTCATGAAAAGTGGGAGGGAAAACCCCACAATCTATTGGTTTGAATACAAGTATCTCATAATCATAATGAAAAGAAAGTAAGCAAGGAAAGTAAGAAATCATAAAAATAAAGAGAAGAGTTTAAAATTTCATTGATGACAAGAATTTGAAGAGAGGTAAATACAATTACGAGAAACCTTTTAATTCCCATTCTCAACTAGTGGGGTAGGAGTGGCGGTATCCTCTGGCTTCTTCTTCGTGGCCAGTTCCTTTTATAGGAGCAGAGTTAGTCACCTTGGGTTTCTCGGGGAAGGAAGAGTTAGCTTGAATCTCTCAATTATTTATGAAATTCTTCCCATGTCACGCCCAAAGGGTTGAGAACATCAAAGTTGAGGTCCATAGTAGTAAGTCTCTGCATGTAGTTGAAGTCCACTTGACTCACGCCAAAAGGACCCATGGCGACTTGGGCATGCAACATAAGGTTGGACCTTAACGCGGGAAGATATTCTTTCATTTTGGCCATGGTATCAGTCACACCCTAGATTTGAGTTATTATTTTGCGCTAGTTTGTCACAAGGAATAAATTGGCTTAGTGGTTAAGTGTGTTAATTATTTCCAAATGGTCCCATGTTCAAGCCCCCACACTCCCATATTTTTTGTTTTAATTTTTGACAGTTCTAGAAGGTCAAACCCCCTATTGCCGTCCCTTTTTACGTGCCACGTAGGGAGGATTCGTTTCCTATTTTATTGAGTTAATATGCCTTTCATAACCCCCTTTTCACTCCTTTATTCCCTCATGATCCAGTTTTCACTTCCCTTGTCCCCAAAACTACCATTTTGTTCCCCATAGACTACCTTGGCGGGCCATTGCACCTAGAAACCCTCTACATTTAATTTTTTTCTCCTTTTTGCTCCCCTCCTCTCCTTTAGCCACCCTTCCTCATTACTCCTCCTATTTTCTCCTATTTTATTTTTTTTTCACCACCCTTTCTTCTGTTTTCTCCTCCACTCCTCCACCACTAAAGGCCACCGAACCTTCACCTCACCACCACCGAAACACTACCTCTTCTCCTCTGCGGCGCTGCCGTCGACCACCACCAAAATTTTTTATTTCTCTTCTTTTCTTCCTCTCTTTCTGTAACCAATTTTTTTAGCATATAAAATTTGATTTTTTAAATTCATTAAAGGGTTATTCTCAACTGATTTTTCTAACTTTTTAATTTATATCATAGTGTCCAATCCTCCTCTCTAATCAACTTATTGGGAAAAGTTGTTAAGCCCTCTTTCCTTCGTTATTACGCAAGTATGGAAGAACCTCCATTCACGATATTCTCTCGTGCTTTTATTTTCAATTGGGACTATACTAACAATTCGTGTTATCATGCTTTTATGAAGTGCTATTCAAACTTTTGGATTCGTACCCTTACTTGTAGAAGAGTGTGATTAGACGAACGATTGCTTAAGTTTATGACCTAATTGATTAATTGAAGGTTAGTTGTTTATTAAACCGTACTAATACGTGTATATGGTCTTAACCATAGAGACTCAAGAATCTAACTCTCCCATTTGAAGTTGGAATTGGGATCTTTGCGATCAGATTTACAAGGTGTGGGGACCTATTTGATTTAAACAAATAATATTATAATTAATCAATATAAAATGTTTATATTGGAGAAATATTTAATTGATGTATAAATAAGTTTTTGAAATGTGATATTGGGCGAATACGTTAAGTATTCATAACAATTGATAAAATCCGATAAAAGAGGATTCCAAATAAGTGTTTTCGAAACTTTAGATCTGTTAATATGTGATTTGGTGATTTTTCTGTTAAATGTGATAATATGTAATTCCTAATACTCATGATATATGATATATGGCGATTGGAATATGTTTGTATGATAAACATGATATTGAATTATGGATGTTTTGATTCGCATGATAAACATGATAATATTTTGATATTCTTACTCGCATGTTAAGCATGTCACTGTGATAAATCATATTGAGATTTGAATTCGCATGTAAAGCATGCCTTCTAAAAATCTGTTCTGAATGTCATATCACATGCATGGGGTTGGGAAAATATGTATGAAGGAAGTATTTGGCAGTATAAATACAAATTTCTGGTGGCTTGACCACAATATTCTGTATCTAGCAGTATATTTGC
Source organism: Gossypium gossypioides (assembly GCA_013467495.1). Lineage (NCBI taxonomy): Eukaryota > Viridiplantae > Streptophyta > Magnoliopsida > Malvales > Malvaceae > Gossypium > Gossypium gossypioides. The sequence continues at coordinate 9,059 of JABEZY010272922.1, forward strand.
AAATTATCTGGTGGCTCGACCATAATATTATATTTGTGCTAGCTCTACTGCACTATTTGGTGGCTTGTGCATAATTTTGGTGTGTAATTGAATGGACGAGTTCTGGGGAACTCATTATGGTTTGTAGCGGAGATGGGTAGGATCTGTTTTCTGAATATTTGCATTGATTTATGAAAAAGTGTTGCATTGATATCATCACTATACATTCTGATAATTGTGATTCTGTGACTGAATATTTAGTATGTTTTTTATTTGTTTAAACTATTTTTCTTTTGTGTTAAATTCTATTATTATGATTTCTAACCCACACTGGGCTTTTTAAGCTCATCCCTTTAAATTCTGATTTTTTAGATAATAACCGAGGATAGGATGGGCTTGGCTATGGAGGTGCTCTCAGTAATTTTTTAGAAAAAATATTTTAAGTATTCGTTATTTTGGGATGTGTTTAATTTCTTTGGAATTTCGTTTGGGCTTTGGATTTATTGTGGTTTTTGGATGGTTTTGCATGGTGTACATTTTTAAACTAGTACTTCAAATATTTTTTATCAAATAATAATTGAATGATGAATTTTCACAATAAGGTTAATCCAACTAAACGATAGTGTTTTCAAACTTGATACTCTGTTTTCAAAACTTAACACTACTTGCTCACGGAACTAATGGTTTACAAGTTATATTATATCTACATTTCCAAAGTGACGAAGAAGTTTTTAAAATTTTAAATTATTCGCTGTGATGTTTAACTGAAAAGCTACGTTTTCTGAAAACTATCAATATTTGAATTTTTTTTCTAAAAGATAAACGATCTCTTTCAAAAGGAAAATTATAAACAATATATAGCCTCTTTTAAAGCAAATCAAGATGACGTTTTAAAATTTAAGACGATTATTGAGAGCAAATAGTTAAATGGTTTTCTACGCCATTAACATGGCCAATGTGATCTTTGAGATTCGGCCATAACGTCTAGGCCGGGTTTAGGGGGTTTCATTTAGTGGTAACAGAGCTCGATAAAAAAACTCAGACTGTGATTTATTTTAAAAAATACATGCATATTTGTGAAAATGGGTATTTTGGGGAAATCCATGCCTTAGTTAAAATTTTTTATTTTGTTCTAAAAATCTGAGATTTCAAAGCTGGCCCAGATAAATACTTCTTCCTTATTGAATTCTTATTATTAAATTATAGAATTCTATAGATTATGAAACTTTAGATTCTGAAAACTATACTATGAAACTTAGATTCTGAAAACTATAGATATTGATACTATAGTGACAATACTTTAGAACTGAAACATTTTGAATTGATAATAAAGGCTCATTTCTAATTGATAGATAAAAATGCATAAAACTTAAGAATTCGATAACAAAAGATGAGTACTCAAGGTGTTCGTATTAGAGGTTTGAAAGCTCACGTAGAGTAGGGTTTAGGAACCCAAATTGATTCGTCTATGTAACACCCCTAACCCGTATCCGTCGTTGAATTAGGGTTATAGAGCATCACTGTACAATCAGACACATTTAAACAATATTTCACTCACAAACATAACCACATTATATATCAATTATACATGTATATTTCGTCCCTAAATTGAGCCTTCGAGGCCCTAGAAACACCATAGAAGCATTTTGCGACTAATCTAAAATCATTTCAAAAATCTAGGAAAGAGTCATAAAAATTTGGATACAGGGGTCACACGGCCGTGTGCCTCACACGGTTGAGACATATGCCCATGTCTCAAGCCATGTAACCTTCGAATTAGGGATACATGTCCGTGTGCCTTGCCGTGTAACTCTCGAAATTACCCCACATGCCCGTGTGCCAGGCCATGTAACTCATTGATTTTCATGCAAAAGAACCTTCAGGAAACACATTGCCGTGTTGCCAGGTAGTGTGTCACACACAGCTAAGTCACACACCTGCATCTCAGGTCGTGTGGACCTAAAATTCACCTAAAACAAGTCATTCTCAACACCAATTCATGCATATTCATATGAGTCATTTGTGCACACATACAAAGCATCAAACCATACCTAAAGATGCATATAATTGACATACCAAAAGTCCTAATTCAACTAAACAATATGCCATTCAAAGGCACCTCAAATGCATTCATCCAAAACTTACCTAAACATGCATTTGTTACCACATTTCAATCATCCAATTACTAGCTCATTACCTTTCAAACATGTCATACTTAACCATTTTCAAGCTACCACAAAAAATACCTTATGAATCATTCCAAAACATGCATCATAGATAGCTACAACAACATAATCTAACAAACATCAAATGGTATCAACCAAGATAACTTATACATACTAAATCATTAACTAAACATTCAACTAAATACTAGTTCAAGTCCACCTATACATGCCATTATAAAATTGGCCAAAACATTCAAAAACTACTGATATTTATATTGGATAGTGTGATAGATCTCTGATGAACTTCCAAGCCGGTCGAGCTTCTGATAATTTATAAAACATAGGAAAGAAACTACGTAAGCACTTAATGCTTAGTAAGTTTGTATAACATTAACACAACTTACCCTTCATTTTCATAATGTAAATGGCATAATTATAACACCAACTAATACCAAAAACTTGGCATAATGTCTATACAACATCACCAAATACACAAGTTAGTGCATTTATATACGGTTAAAATGAATTCATCCATAACAAGTAGCTTACACATTTGTTCATCTCATTTAGGTCAACATTTCCTTTTCATAAGTACATAATACATTCCATTTGAACACTTACCATTTCCTTTCCTTTTCATACCCGTTGAACCGTCTAGAATATCATCAGATACATGGGAAAGCTCACACAAAGTGTGCTTAAACATATAATCGTAACCTTTCCTTTACATTATTGCTCACACTAGTTGTGAAATGGGCCTGCTCACACGAGTTGTGGGTTGGAATGTAAGCTACATGATGCTGCTTACATGAGCTGTGGAGTATCTGCAAAAAATACAGGACTTCAGCCATCGGTAGGACCCTCAAGACCAACGCTCGAAACATAAAATTCCTAATGACATGTCATTTGTATCCTACGAATTCCTAAGGTTCAACCGGGACTCGATAACTGTCATAGTATTGATTTGGATATACATCATTCAATTACATTATGAATACATAATAACATACATTTGAATAACATGAATGTAACAACCGTTCATACGAACTTACATCGACGACTAAGGGCGTAGAAACGAAATCGAACTAATTCGACGCTTTAGCTTTTCCCCGATCTAGATTCGTACGTGGTCTATCTTGATCTAAATAGAAAATTTCAATCCATTTAATACATCTAGCATTCAATTTAGTCCACAATTCATATTTATGCAAAATTACCATTTTGCCCCTAATATTTAACTTTTCACAATTTAGTCCTTAAGCTCATAAATTGAAATATAAGCATTTTAATCCCCTATTCAAGCTAACCGAATTTATTAGGGACTTATATCAACCCATAGAAACCATAATTTCATAAATTTAACATGAACTTTTACTATTTTTACAAATTGATCCCTATATGTAAATTTCATCAAAAATCACTTTACAAAACTTGTTTATTTCTCAACAAAGGTTCACAACCTATCATTAAACATCAAGAATCATATAAGAACATTCATGGCATCATCCTCAATCTTTAACAATTTTACAAATTGATCGCTGGGCTAACTAGATTAAGCTAAAACGACTTTAAAAGCATAGACATCATTAAAAATGGGGTTCAAAATCATACCATGCAAGCAAAAAAACTTGGCCGAATGCCCTAGCAAGCTCCAATGGTGTTTTCCTCTTCAAATTTCAGTGGTGAATTTCAATTAGGAAGATGGTACCATCTTTTTACCTTATTTTACTGTAACTTAATAATTAAATTACCTTATTAACCTTGCCTATTAACATTAAAAATCACTTAATTTGTGTCCATAAATGTCCACTAGATTTATGAATGGTATATTTACCATCTAAGTCCATTCACTTTAAAGTTTCATAGCCATTTGACCCTTTTAATTAATGGAACCCTACTTAGCTTAATTATTATAATGTCCCATAATGATTTAGTCCTTTTCACTTAATTAATCATGCAAACATCAAATTTCTTAATAAAATTTTAATACGACCTTACTAACATCCCATAAACACTATAATAATTTACTCATCGAATTTGTGGTCCCGAAACCACTGTTCCAATTTCACTAAAAATGGGTTGTTACAGTCTGCGTCACAAGTAAGCCCGTGACTAAACCCAACCCAGTGGCTGATCAGGTTGTGAATACGTAAACTATGGAGGAGGATCATCAAGAGCCTGCTGGTGATGTTGTGTCGCAGGCTATGCTTAGGGTACTACAACGTGTTGTTGGGGCCCAAAGTGGATCTAGAATCTGTGGGACTATTGTGGAGAGGCTCCGAACTAATAGAGTTAAGTTGTTTATGGGCGTTGCTAGGACGACCTCCACTATGGTAGAATATTGCCTAGAGGCTATTGAAAGGATTTTGGATGATATGGAATGTACCTCAGAACAGAAATTGAAGGGTACAGTGTCGCTATTGGTGGCAAGCTGCTGTGAGGGGTACCTAAGCTGAGAGACTAACTTGGGATATTTTTTAGAGGCTTTCTAGAATAAGTATGTGGGTAAGCGTTACATTGATCCTCGTAGACTAGATTTCATTAAGCTCAAATAAGGGATATGCCGAGTATGAGGCCAAATTTTTGCTACTAAGTCACTACGCCCAGGGATGGTTGCAACGGAACAAGACATGTAACACCCCTAACTCGTATCCGATGCCAGATTAGGGTAACGAAGTTTTACCAGACTTACAGATCAAACAAACAAACAGTTCATTTTTATATCACGTTCAATTTAGAAATCAATCACAATCTATCATATAGTCTCTAATATGAGCCTTCGAGGCCCAAAATATGAAAATTTTTCGGGACTAAACCGAGAACTCAAAGAATTTTTCGAAAAACATGGAAATTTTTCAAAGGTGTTAGGGACACGTCTGTATGGCTAGGCCGTGTGTCTAACACGGCCAAGAGACACGCCCATATGGGCATTCGAAATGGGGACACACGGTCGTGTCCCAGCCCGTGTCCGTACTCGTGTAACTCACTGACTTGGGTCACATGGCCAAGCCAAACTCACTGACTTTATGTCTTTAAAAGTTACAGAGGACACACGACCGTGTCACTTGGCCGTGTGTCATACACAACTAAGACACACCTGTGTCTCTGCCCGTGTGGACAAAAATAGGCCATTTACCAAGCCATATTTCTTACCGAAATTGGTACCAAGATAAACACAACAATTGCATATGAGCATGACATAAATATGCATTCAAACCAACCAAAATCAAGCCTAAAACATGTAATATCATCACCAACAACCATGACGCCCATAGGCACGTCAAATAACCTTTTATAAACATGCCAATTATGTATTCCAAACATACCTAAATGGTTAAACACTTATATGAATCATTATACCAAAACTTATCATGTATGCCACTTATCGAGATCAACTAATTGATACCAAAATACCAATTCATACACTAACACATTCACATGATAAATATACACCAATATGATAAGACCACTTACACATATATGCATAACAAAATATACCCAAAATACAAGCCAAATCAAATGGCTAAAAACATAACAAAACATGTAGGCTATCATTAGCCAAAATTACATATACATGCCATTAAAACCAAAATAGATAACCAAAAGTACCAAAATAGACGATTGATAGTGTGATACAGTCTTCGAAAACTTTCAATCCGAACGAGCTTCTGATCCATTGTAAAACACGGAAAATAACATAGAGTGAGCAATTAAGCTTAGTAAGTTTATAAAACTAAAAATAAAACTTACCAATCAACCACAATTTAGGTAGTACAATTTAGCCATAAAAAAACTCAATTTTTCCCAAAAGCCTAACACATAATCATCAACCAGATTAGCCATGAATTCATATGTCAAATATATATACCACTTCCCATATTTCACACAAATACCTATACTAGTTCGTATCAAACTCGTATAATTCTCGTAACAACACTGTGCCCATTGAACCACTTGGAATAATATCGGATACGTGGGTATTGAGCACACTATGTGCCAACAAGTGGTCAAAACCACAATGATCTCATATCTCATATCAATGCTCTCTCTCGAGCCATAACTGGGTCTGCTCACACAAGCTGTCAGTCAAGATGTAGCTACATGGTGCTGCTCACACAAGCTGTAAAGTAACCATAACACATGCCAAAAACTCAGCCACTGGTAGGACGTACGAGACCAGCACCCAAAACACAGTAACCCCTAATGACATGTCATTTGTATCCCATCTATTCTTAAGGTTCAACCGAGATCCATAAGTCGTCGAAACCTCGTCGAATATTTTCGTGTTGTCATATCATCAAGAATATAATAATAAAGCATTTAAATCAAATATAATTTAATGTTTATTAAACATACGAACTTAACTCGAATTCATACGGAGAAAATCCATCGATTACTCCAACACTTTATCTTTTCCCCGATCTAATTCCGTACATTGCTTTTCTTCATCTATATAATCAAATTTAACTAATTTAAACCTTATTCTATTCAATTCAATCCAAAATCATGTTTTGGAAAAATTACCATTTTACCCCTATACTTTTAACTTCTTTACAATTTAGTCCCTAGGCTCGTAAAATGAAATTCATGCAATTTCATCCACACCTAAGCCTAGCCAAATTCTATACATGCTTATAGCAGCTCATACTTTTCACAATTTCACACATTTACCACACAATTACCACATTTCTCAATTTAACCCTTAATTGACAATTTCATCAAAAATCACTTAACAGAAGTTGTTTAACTCACAACAAAGATTAATTTTCTTCCATTAAACTTTATAAAAAAACGAAAATGTACTCATGGTAAAACCCTAGACATTCAACCATTTTGCAAATTAGTCCCTAGGTCAGCTAGGTTAAGCTACAACGATCCCAAAAACATAAAATCATTAAAAACGGAACAAGTTTTGACTTACATGCAAGGGATTTATTTTGCTGAAATTTTAAGCCTCCTTGGCTCTGTCTTGCTAAAATTTTCGGTTAAAAATGGTGAAGAAAGATGATAGCCATGTTTTGTTTTATTTAATTTATCTTTTATTTACCTAATTACCAAATTACCCTTATCTAACTTTAAATTTTTCATAATTACCAAGCCATGCACATCCGCTAACTTAATTAATGGTCTAATTATAATATAAGAACCTCTACTTTAAATTTCTATCGCTATTTAATACCTTTAGTTAATAGAACATAACTTTTGCAGTTTACGCGATTTAGTCCTATTCATCAAATTGAACATGTAAATGTTAAAATTTTTTAACGAAAGTTTTATACTATAATACGATCATGCTGTAGATCACAAAATAATATTAAAATAAAATTTTCAACCTCAGATTTATGGTCTTAAACCACTATTTCGATTTTACTGAAAACGGGTCGTTACAAGACAAGTGTGTCAGATTTGAGAATGGTTGAGATATAAGTTAATGATGCAAGTGGCCCCTCTTCAGGAAACAGTTTTCGAAATGTTAGTGGAGAAAAGCAAGATAATGGAGGAAGTAAAGCATTTGGAACGTGAATTGAGGGATAGAGCTAGAATCCCTGCAAAGAGATTTAACTGTCCTACTGTTTAGGCTCTACGACCTATACTGACGAGGTTTTTATCAAATAATAATTAAATGATGAATTTTTCACAATAAGGTTAATCCAACTCAATGATAGTGTTTTCAAACTCAATACTCTGTTTTCAAAACTGAAGACTACTTGCTCACGAAACTGATGGTTTACAAGTTATATTATATCTACATTTCAAAAATGACAAACAAGTTTTTAAATGTATAAATTGTCCTCTGGGATGTTTAACTAAAAAACCATGTTTTCTGAAAACTATCAATACTTTAAATTTTTACTAAAAGATAGGCAATTTTGATGAACTCTTTCAAAAGGAAAATTATAAACAATATATGGCCTCTTTTAAAGCAAATCAAGATGACGTTTCAAAATTTAAGACGATTATTGAAAGAAAATAGTTAAATGGTTTTCTGCGCCATTAACATGGCTGATGTGATATTTAAGATTCAACTATAATGTCTAGGCTGGGTTTAGGGGGTTACAGTATCTACCTTGAAGTTCTGCAAGGCCTCGTTGCTTTTGTTTCGCAATTGCTCCAGATATGTGAGGTGTTATTCCTCATGGGCTATCATATTCCCCTCTCATTCAGCTTTATTGGCTTCAAATTGGCAAACCCTCTCTTCCAACTCTTTCTCCTTGGCCTCTAATGATTTGTACTTAGTCTCTTAGGTGGAGACAAAGTTAGTAAGCTTTTGGTTTTGGCAGACAATGGCCTCGTGTAATTAGCGGAGCTAGGTAAGTTTTTGCTTGTTGGAATGAATAGCCTTCTTAGATTCTTCTCGTTTAGCCTCGTGTTCATTACAAGCTTCCTAAAGGGTCCAGCTGAGAAGCCCGCACTCTGCTGCCATCATCTAAAATGAACCCACCAATTCCGCTAGCAAAAGCTTATGAACACTAGAGGAGGAGGAAGAAGGATAGACAAACTCTTTTAACCCTTGGGGAAAATCTTTATCTTGTTTTTTTTTTACAATGGATGGAGAGAAATGATATTTCCCCGCATTAAGGTGATTCTGCCAAGAAAAGAAGGTATTTACCTCGCTGGAAGGAGAAGTATAGTTGAGGGAGTACAGAGGAGTGGTGCGCGAAATAGTGCGGGTAGTGCTAAAGTTTAACCCCGTAGGAGATGACACCAAAATTGGGGTAAGAAGATTTGTAACAAGTGTGCAGGGAGAGTCGGGTATGGTAGGGAAACTTCGAGGAGAAACTTTTCTCTGGGGAACTGCTGGTTCCTTTCCAGTTTTGCAAGGTATCAGCCTACACCCACCGCTATCTTCAGCACTATGGGACCCTTCTTCCATCCTTGGCCTCTTGCGGCCACTATTATTAACCCTTACTCTCGAGGCAGCCTCTCCTTCACTCTCCTATATAATGTCTATCAAAGTTTCCATGTCCATATTGTGCTTAGACTTGGAAGAACTAGGGGAACAGGAAGAGCCTATACTAACAACAATAATGTTAGCCCTATTAGAAACTAGAGCTCTACTCGCTGACTCAGCTCTATCACCCACTAGTGAGGAAGACCAATGGTAGGGACGCATATTACAGATGGTGTAAAAGAATTTGATAGGTATTGCAAAAAATCCAGCTTGAAAATGGTTTCTTGCATAACAAAAAATTAAAATTTTGAAAATCGACTCGGTTAGTGATATTTATATCAATAAACCTTAGGCCGAAATCGTACCTATGTTTTCGGATAAGCGAATCCTTGATGTTTTTTAACTTTCAACCAAATGATCTTCTCCGCTATTCTCATACCACAAAATTCTTCGAGTGTGGACTCGAACCAATTGAATCAAAACATAGAACAAGAAATACTTTTCTTTTTTTTAGGGTAAACATTTAGTTAACGATTAAGTTGCCGGATAGTGTGATCTCCAAAAATAATCCAATCGACAGCTCTAATTCGACGATCTACAAGAAGAAAAACCAAAACGAGGTAAGCTTGTGTAAAACTTAGTAAGTTCATATTGAACGTCAACTTTAACTTACCATTAAGGACTTAACTCTAACCTTTCACAATAAAAATCATAATCAAGGTTATGAGTCCATTTAATTGCCTATACACATTACAAGTCTCACAATATTAGTAAATTCACATATATGAAAACGTGTAGCTTCATCATGTCATAAAACGTATACTAATAAACACTTTCGATATACTATTCATCCATCATCTATTCATTTAACATTTCACATTTTCATTTCAAGTATTCATTTCAAATGTCCCTTTTTACATATATATATCCATAAAAACATTTCATATAAACATTTCATACAACTATTTCTGTATAAATAAATAATATAATCATTCCATAAATCTATTTCCATATAACCGATTCATATATCAAGCTATTCAACACAACATAATCCATCATATCATCTTGTTTCATTTCCATTTCAGTAATAACTATTTTGCCCGGAGAACAATAGAAAATTGAATTCAGATACGAGTATGGGTAATGCCCACACAAGCTTCAGAGAATCCGTAACACATGTAGGATTTCAAGCCATCGTAATGGACTCTTTCACTGTTACATAGTACCTGATAAATAGCCGTCAAAGGATGACATAGCGTCTTTCAGGTATGGTCTTAGTCCTATTTACAATGATGCCATAATGTGTTTTAGCCATGGTCTTACTTAATTCCATCATGATGCCGTAGCGTCTTTTAGCTATGGTCTTACTTGTTTGAGTCATGATTAACCAGCTCATATATATTTTATATGATATGTCATTCAATCCACATATACTCATTTACCATGCTTCACAAATCAATGAATCATTTCCAATTTCATAACTTACCTCAATTAATTATAATAATTATAATATATTTACACAAACTCAAAGGTAATTGAATTAAAATCATTATAAATATAATAAGACTAATGCGAACTTACCAAAAAATAGTACCAACACTCAACAACGACTACTCAACGACTTTTCTTTTCCCGCGTTTATCAACTTACTTATCCATTTCTTGATCTAAATACAATAAATTTATTCAATTAATCAATTCAAATATCATAAAACATTTAAATTTAGATATTTGACCCTTTATCAATATTTTACACATTTACCTTAAAATTTTACCTTTTATACAATTTAGTCCCTAAGCTCGAAGCTTTCAAATCTAACACAATTACCACAGCTTCATGTTAGCAAAATTTTTCCTTATACCAGTATATCCTATATTTTTTAAAATTTCACAAAGATTTCATGTCCAATTTAGTATTTTATCAACTGAGTCCTTTAACTAAAAACTAACCAAAATCACTTTATAAAATAATCATATTTAAGTATTAAACTTAATAATCTATCATCAAACTTCAAAAACATCACAACTTCATCCATGGTAAAATTTTAAACACTTAATAGTTTTACGAATTAGTACTCGAGTTAGCTAGATTAAGGTACAACGATCATAAAAACATAAAAATCATTAAAAACGGAATTGAAAAAGCTTACCATGCATGCATTATAATTTGGCCGAACCTTAATCATTCAAAAAACGGAGTTTAAATACTTTCTTTCTTTTCCATTCGGTCAAGGGAGGAAGATGATAGAATTTTTACATTTAGTTTCCTTAAACCAATTATTAATTTACAAAATTAACCTTAGTTCACAACCAAATAATATAACCACGCATAGGCAAACCATCCACCATTACTAATTATGGTTAAATTGCCATATAAATCCCTTTAAATATGTTTCTATGCTCATTTAACTAATATTAATCAACAGTGATAGACCTTTTCAACTATTACGATTTAGTCCTTTTTCCTTAATTAACTATCTAAACATTAAAATATTTGGACCAAAATTCGATACACCTATATAACCACTCCGTAAATATTTAGGCTCGGTTTATAAAATTGAGGTCTTGATACCTCGTTTTCTAAAACCACTTAACTTTAGGGACAAACTATTTAAACTTAACTATTCATTCAAATAACCAAAATTATCAAATTTAAAATTTAACATAATACTATATTTGACTCATAAATATTAAATAATAATATTTATGGACTCACTCATCGAATTTGTGGCCCCAAAACCACTATTACTGACACCACCAAAAAACGGGTTATTACAACTCTTCTTCCCTTAGAAAATTTCGTCCTCGAAATTTCTCATCTAATAATAGTTTCAACTATTGTGTTCTCATAGACTCTTCGATTTTTTTCCAAGTCAAATTCTTGCAATTGAATTCGATGATACAACATTGTAATATGTTCTCTTGAATCTGAATTACCCTTTCTAACTGTCCGTACCATAGCTTCGTGAATTTCAAATACATACAACTCAAAGCGAGCAATCTATTCTGACCAGAATAAAATGAATCGATTTCATTAGTCTAACAATAATAACCCTAATCGAGTCTTTCTTTCTCCACATCAAAGGTAGTCTAGGTACGAAATCCATCATGACTTATCTTCATATCCAAAAAGAAATAAAAACAAGCTATAATATCCCAGACATAATTTGATATTCAACTTCGACCAGTTGACATACCAGACCTCTCGATTCAAACTTTGAAATTTTACATTTTATTCTTGGCCACCAAAACTCTATCTCAAGTTATTACACATTTTGTCACTACCTAGTTTACATCAAATAGATGCTCTACGAACCTCGAGTAAGATGTCTCATATAATCTTAGAATCGTTTAGAACTTATATTCGGTTTCAGAAATATAGACTATTATCCAAATCAATACTTAAATTAGTGATCTAATCATTCTGAATTTGTTCCCGTTTAGCTAACAAATTCAAATATTTTCTTTACATCTCACAAATTCTCTGAAAAATTTATCGTTTAACTCTCAACTCTGTAATAACCGAACTAGTACGATTCAATAGCATCTGAGTGTAACATTACTGTAAACAATGAATTCTATCATAGACTTAGGCTTAACCAGTACCGAAGCTTCTGTCAACAAAGTTTTTAATTGATCAAAACTTTGTTGGCACTTATCTGACTAAACAAATTCAATGTTTTCCTCTAATACTTTATCATTGACAATATAATTATTGAGAAATTCCTAATGAATCATCTATATTACAAATTTTCAAATGTTGAGCATGCTTTAAATCAGTTTTATAGTAGATCAAAATACAATCAATAAAACAATAACAAACCTATCAAGATATGACCGAAAAACCTGATTCATCATATTCATAAATGCTGCAGGGGCATTAGTTAATCTGAAAATCATAACTAGAAACTTGTAGTGCCCGTAACAGTTTTGAATACTATTGTCAGTGTATCAACATCTTCAACTCGTAACTGATAGAAATCAAATCTGAGATCAATCTTCGAAAACATTGTGCCACCTTCCTTGATCGAATAAATCATTAGTACAAGGCAACTTATATTTATTCTTTATCGTGAGTTTATTAAACTGCCAATAATCTATACACAATCCCATCAGCCTATCTTTTTTTTTCACAAATAGAATAGGTGCGCCTCAAAGTGATATACTCGATCGAATAAAACCTCTGTCAAATAATTCTTACAATTGAGCTTTTAATTCATTTAATTCCGTTGGATTCATTCTATACTGAGCAATCCAAATTGGACCAATCCTTGGCACTAGTTCTATAGCAAACTTGACTTCTCTCTCTGGCGGTAAACCCGACAATTCCTTAGGAAAAACATCTGTAAACTCGCAAATTGTCGGTAACTGATTAACTTTCATTTCAGATACTCTAAAATCCAGGATATCAACTAAAAATGCATTACAACCTTATCAGATCAATTTCTGTATAGATATCACTACAATCATATTAAAAAACACAATCAGACATAGCAAATTCAACAGAAATCAATTCACTATTCTGGCATTTCAAATCAATCTGTTTCTGTCAACAATTCACTACAGCATGGTGAACAATCAGCCAATCCTTTCCTAGGACAACGTCAAATTCGTTAAATTGCAGTAACATTAAATCAACAGGAACATCATAGCCTTGAATTTTCAATGGAAACTATTTGCAAACTAGATCAACTATAACACATAAGGTTCATTACTTTAGCAACAATTGCAATTGACTCAACTGGTAAAATCCTTTCTATTACTAACATAATACATATATATATCTCAACCCAGAGTCAATTAATACATATACTGTAACATTAAAGATAGAAAAGGTACCAGCCATAACATTAGGAGCTGAAGCCTCTTCGCGTGCTAGGATCACATAAAATTTCACGGGAGCTCAAGCTTCAGATTGAACCATTGTGTCTTTTTTTTCGCTTCTACTGACTCTAGTTGTGCCTCAAGTTCCTGGTCTTCTGCCTCTCTTAGAAATAACAACAGCTCTTACATTCTGATTTATGTTCAAATTAGTACGATTCGGGTAGTTTTTCTTATAAAGATCTAGAGATCCACAAATGAAATAGGACACATTTTTCAATCTACATATCCTAGAACAATTCCATCCATAATGACTACATTCAAGTCTATTTATATTTTTGACGCTACCCGCACTAGCTACTAAAGTCATCGGTGGTCTCATGATACTCTATTTCATTCTATCTCTGCTAGAAATCCCTGATGGCACTGAAAACGACTACTTGATTCTTTCATTTTATTCCATAGGGGAGCAGAAAATGTTATGGGTGTGCTACGTTTACTAAAGTCACGAGCTTTCGTTTCATTCTATTTTTTTTTGTTGTATACTTTTTCTATTTTATGAGCTTGGTCTGACAAAACTACGAATTCTTGAATTCCTATTGCACCAACCACCAACTTGATCTCATCATTTAAACCATATTCAAAATGAGTACACATTTCTTCATCAGTTAATACAATTTCATAGGCTTATTTACTGAGTTGAAGAAACTCATTCTCATACTTTGCAACTGATTTATTTCCTTGTTTCAATTCAAGGAATTCCTTTTTCCTTTTTTCAATATATTGTTTACTGACTTATTTCTTTCGAAACTCAATTTTAAAGAATTCCCAATTAACTAATTCCTTTAGTACAACCGCAACTAAAGTTTATCACCTATGAAAAGCCTCTTCTTTTTAAAGTGACACAGGATATCTCAAACAATCTTCGGGAGGACACAACATTGCATCTAGAACTTTCTGTATGTGTTCTAACCAATACTAAACTCTAGTCGGATCATCACTCATTTTATAGCTAAACTCTTCTACTCAACAGAATCGGGCTTTATCAATAGAAAGTCTGTAAATATTCTGTCGTATAGGGCTTTGAGGATGAGGGGGTGGAGGTCATTGAGCCACAGGATTGATAGTCATATATGCGTTAAACATATCATTCATCATATTGAAAAGGGTACTGTGAGTCTCTTCTTTAGGCCCTTGAAACTCGGGCACTTTATGAGCATCCCCTTGATTGGTGGCTAGAAAATAACTCAATACTTTGTCAAAATTTGTTTGATTGGATTCAGTTGACATCTTTAATCTATAAGAAAGCCATTCAAATTGATTTAGATTCATCACCCTATAATAGGTTATAAAGTGGCATGTATTTCTAGACTCAATACCTACAATGTTCAGTCCAAGAATCGACTACACCGTAGCTTTGATACCATTAAATGTAACACCCTATACTCGGTCCGGTCACTTGATCTGAGCTATAAGGTATTACAACTATAAAACTTTAATGTCATTCATAATTTAATCAAACATAGTAAAATAATTCATTTAAATAATTTCCATGCTATTAAATCAAATTAGGACCTAAATCCAACTTCTGGAACATTTAAAACAAACTGGGATCAATTCTAGATTAAATTGAAACTTCTATGAAAATTTGAGTAAAAAGTGTAAATAGGGGTCACACAGCTGTGTGAAAGAGACCAGCCCTTGTGGCCCCAAGCATAGCCGTGTGGCTATTCCACATGCCTGTGTTCTCAGTCTGTGCACAATTTAAAATAAAGGTCACACAGTTATGTCACCAGGTCGTGTAACAACTTGTGATCGTATGTAAAATCCTACACTAAAAATTAAGCAACCACATGGTCGTGTCCTAAAATCGTGTGGGGCACACGATTGTGTGACAAACCATATCACAAGCCATGTGTGCCTAAAATCACCTTCAGACACAAGCTATTTTACATTCAAATGCTTGGCTTCCAAGCTATGCAATAACTATTCAAGCCTATTCAAAATGTGTCAAAACAAGCCAAAACATACCATTCCATAATCAACCTATGTGTCTAACCAATATGCCTTCATTGACACCACAATTCAAACATAAACACCAACCATTTAAACCTAAACAAATTAGCTTTCCATCCTTATACATTCACCAAATCAACATAAATCGCCGAATGCCAAAATCATTACTTGAATTTCATCAATTAACCTATCAACTATAAGCCAATTCTACAAACCAACAATGCATTATATTTCATTCACACTTCTTTGCTATCAAATGCAAACCAACCAAAGTACCATTAAGGATTTACATCAAAACACAAATTATATATTTCAAACGGCACAAAACCTAACCAAATGATCATAACATATATATACCGAAAAACCTATTTACATGCCCCTTATAATCAGACCAAAGTGAACATTTTGTTACAGATTAAGTTTCCAGATAGTGTGATCTCGAAAAGTAATCCAATCGGCAGCTCATATCTGACAATCTACAAGAAGAAAACCAAAATGAGGTAAGCTTGTGTAAAGCTTAGTAAGTTCATATTGAACGCAAACTTTAACTTACTGTTATGAACTTAACTTTAAACTTTCACAATAAAAATCATAATCAAGGTCATGAGTTCATTTAATTACCTATACACATCACAAGTCTCACAAGATTAGTAAATTCACATGTATGGAAATGTGTAACTTCATCATGTCATAAAACGTATACTAATAAACACTTTTGATATACTATTCATCCATCATCTATTCATTTAACATTTCACATTTTCATTTCAACTATTCATTTCAAATGTCCCTTTTTACATATCTATATCCATAAAAACGTTTTGTATAAACATTTCATATAACTATTTTCGTATAACCGATTCATATAATTATTCCGTAAATCTATTTCCAGATAACCGGTTCATATATCAAGCTATACTCAACAGAACATAATCCATCATATCATCTTGTTTCATTTCTATTTCATTAATTAACTACTTTTCCTAGAGAACAATAGAAAATTGAATTCAGATACGAGGAAGGGTAATGCCTACACAAGCTTCAGAGTATCCGCAACACATTTAGGATCTCAAGCCATCGAAATTGACTCTTTGGCTGGTACATAGTACCTGATAAATAACTGCCAAAGGATGACTTAGTGCCTTTCAGCTATGGTCTTATTCCTATTTAAAATGATGCCATGGCTTGTTTCAGCCATGGTCCTACTCACTTCCGTTATGATGCCATAGCGTCTTTAAGCTATGGTCTTGCTCATTTTCATTTATCCTGATGGCATAGCGTCTTTCAACTATGTTCTTAGTTGTTTAAATCATGATTAACCAAATCATGTACATTTTATATGATATGCCATTCAATCCACTTATACTCATTTACCATGCTTCACAAATCAATCCTTCATTTCCATTTTCATAACTTACCTCAATTAATCATGATAATTATAATAAATTTACACAAACACATAGGTAATTGAATTCTAATCATTATAAATATAATAAAACTAATACGAAGTTACCAAAAGGTAGTACCAACACTCAACAACGACGGGATAGAGTCTAGTATATACATGCCACATATGCCCTGTGATAGTGTGATGCTTTTGATCCATTCTAATATTGTATTTTCTTATATATTCAAGATACCGGTTGAGTCAAATCGGGCCGTAGTAAAGAAGCTGAAAGTAATGTTCAAGCTTCGAATCTTGAAGGAAGTAATAATGCATCGATTCCACAGTCCTTTGGTGATGAGATGAGAAATGTATTTTTTGGTATGCTGAACCAATGGTTCAATGAATTTAAGCAAGCAAATCATGTAACTCCGTAGCCTCCACCCCCTACTGTGCCTCCTCCGACACCTCTGTATCCCTAAAATCTTATTCCTATGATGGGTACTCGACCTTCAGTGGATAAAATTTGAAAATGTAGAGCTGAAGAGTTTAGAGGCAAAACTGACGATGATCTTGCAAAAGTCGAGTACTGGTTAGTAAATATAAAGAGAGTCTTTACAGAGTTGATGTGTACCTCTGAAGAGTTTTAGATGTGCTGTTTCGTTGCTAAAGGATGAAGCATACTCATGGTGGGACACTTTTAGCACAATGACATCCAATGATCGTATTAATTGGGATTTCTTTAAAATTGAATTCAGGAAAAAGTATGTTAATTGATTGTTTCTTAATAAGAAAAAGAAAGAATTCCTTGAATTGAAACAAAGAAATCGGTCAGTAGCTGAGTATGAATGGGAGTTTGTGCAGTTAAGCAAGTATGCTCTTAATATAGTGTCAAATAAAGAACAAATGTGTATTAGATTCGAAGATGGGTTGAATGATGACATTCAGATGTCTATGGCAGTGTTAAAGTTTCAAGAATTTGTAGAACTTTCAGAACGAGCTTAGAAAATTGAAGAAATCTGCAAGAGTAAACGGTAATCAGATTTGAAATATTGAGATTTTAACAAAAAAGGGGTCATTTAAGTCTGCTGAAACATTCCCATTGAAGAGGTTAAAAAATGAAGCAACTCGATCAACTGCCCCTTCAGAGTTCACTGGCAGAGATAAACCGAGGCATAGTAACTTGAATTCTATAAATTCTCCAGTGGCTAGTGTTGGTAGTGTGAGAAACGTTGAGAAAACTGTCCTCGTTTGTGATGATTATGGCAAAAGACATTTTGAGGAATGTCAATCTAAATTAGGAGCTTGTTTCCATTGCGAATCTACTGATCATTTCCTTTGTAATTGTCCACAATGGAAAAATGACTTGGGAAATCAGACTAGCAAACCTGAAGCACCTACACAGAGAGGTAGATGACTTGGTAGTGATAGAAATGCTACTTTTGATCTGGGAAACACTGGTGATACGAATGAATGATCTAAAGCGAGAGCACTTGTTAAAGCATATACAATTAGAGCTCGTGAAGATGCTACTGCTACAGATGTTATTACCGATATTTTCTCTCTTTTTGATATTAATGTATATGAATTGATTGATCCTGGATCAACTCACTCTTATATATGCACTGCATTAGTAGACAAAAAGAATTTGCCTATTGTGTCCACTGATTATACTGTTAAGGTAATGAATCCACTTGGTCAGTTTGTTTTAGTTAACCAGATCTATAAATCGTGTCCATTGAAAGTTCAGGGTTACAACTTTTCTTCTAGTTTGATGTTATTACCATTTGATGATTTTGATCTCATTCTGGAAATGGACTGGTTGTCGGAGCATGATGCAATAATAAGTTACTGAAGGAAACAAGTTAGTTTGAAACGTCTGAATGTAAAATATATTTGCGTCAAGGCAGATGGGGTTGATCGTGCAACAAATATGATTACGACAATGTCAGCTCATAAATTGATCAGAAAAGGGTGTGAAGCTTATTTAGCTTATGTTCTTGATTCGAAAGTGGCAAAATAAAAAATCGATCAAGTACTAGTAATTAAAGAATATGCCGATGTTTTCTTTGAAGTATTGCATGGGTTACCACCCACTTGAGAAGTTGAATTTGTAATTGAACTAGTGCCAGGAACAACTCTAATTTTAATAGTTCTATACAGGATGGCTTCTATCAAGTTAAAAGAGTTGAAAGCAAAGTTGCAAGAATTGTTAGACCGATGATTTATCAGATCGAGTGTATCACCTTGGGGTGCTCCAGTTCTATTTGTGAAGAAGAAAGATGGATCGATGAGATTGTGTATAAATTATCGACAACTGAATCAAGTCGCCATTAAGAATAAATCTACATTACCTTGTATTAATGATTTGTTTGATTAGTTAAAAGGAGCTATAGTGTTTTCAAAGATTGATTTGAGGTTCGGATATTACAAGTTGCGAGTTAAAAAGATAGATGTACCCAAGACTGTATTCAGAACTCGATATGGTCATTATGAATTTCTAGTAATGCCATTTGGATTAACTAATACCCCTGCAGCATTTATGGACTTAATGAATCGAGTCTTTCAACCATATTTAGAAAAATTTGTTGTAGTATTCATTGACGATATCCTGATATACTAAATGAATAAATTGGATCATGCTAAGCATTTGAGAATTGTATTGCAAACCTTACATGATAAGTAATTATATGCAAAATTCAGCAAATGTGAATTTTGGTTGAGAGAAGTCAGTTTTTTGGGTCAAGTTATTTCGACTGATGGTATCCATGTTGATCTGAATAAAGTATCTAAAATTGTTGATTGGAAAATTCCAAGGAATGTTTCTAAGGTCCGTAACTTTCTGGGTTTAGCAGGATATTATCGGCGCTTTGTTATAAACTTTTCTATTATAGCATCGTCGATGACAAAATTGTTGCAAAAAGATGTTACCTTCGTCTAGACCGATAAATGTCAGAAAAGCTTCGAACAGCTGAAGAGCATGTTAATTGAAGCTCTAGTTTTAATGCAACCTGAATCTGGGAAGGAATTTATTGTGTTTAGCGATGCATCTTTTTTGTGTTTTAGGTTATGTTTTAATGCAAAGTGGTAAAGTAATTGCTTATGCCTCGAGACAGTTAAAGCTTCATGAGCGGAAGTACCCGGCACATGATTTGGAACTAGCTGCGGTGGTTTTTGCCCTGAAGATATGGCCATACTATTTATACGGTGAAAAATGTTATATCTTTATTGATCATAAAAGTTTGAAATATTTAATGACTTAGAAGGATTGAATTTACATCAGCGAAGGTGGCTCGAATTGCTAAAATATTACAATTTTGTAATTAATTATCTTCCAGGGAAAGCTAATATTGTCGTTTGGTGCTTTGAGTTGAGAGTCCCTATTTGCTTTGTGAGCTATGAATGCAAACTTGACATTAGAACATGATGGTTCTATCTTTTCAGAGTTGGTAGTAAAGCCGGTATTTCTATAAAAAATTTGAGAATTACAGAAAACGGATCCAGAGTTGTTCAAGTTCAATTTGGTTAAAAGTAATCAGAAATCTAATTTTTATATTAGGAACGAGGATTGTCTATATTTTTTAGATCAACTGTGGGTACCACATGATTCAGAGTTAAAGCGGGAACTGTTGGATGAAGCTTAGAATAGTGTTTACTCGATTCACCCTGGGAGTACAAAAATGTATAACGATCTGAAACAACACTACTGGTGGCCTAGAATGAAACGTGAGATAATAGAGTTTGTGTCCAAATGTCCAGTTTGTCAACAAGTGGAAGCCAAACATCAAGTTCCATCGGGTTTGTTACAACCTATGATGATTCCTGAACGGAAGTGGGAACGAGTTACTAAGGATTTTGTTTTGGGATTACCTTTGACTTCGAAAAGAAAAGATTCTATTTGGGTTATTGTTGATAAATTAACTAAATCAGTTCATTTTCTACCTGTTCGAACTAATTATTCACTTGAAAAATTGAGGGTAATTATATGTCTTGAAAATTGTAAGATTACATGGCGTACCATTATCAATTATATTAGATAATGATCCGAAGTTTACGTCTAGATTTTTGGGTAAGTTGCACGAAGCCTTGGGCTTCAGATTGAATTTCAGTATAGCATTTCATCCACAAACTGATGGCCAGTCTGAACGAATAATACAAATCTTAAAAAATATGTTATGGTGTTGTATTCTTGAATTCGAAGGCAACTGGGAAAAATATTTGTCATTATCCGAGTTTGCGTATAATAACAACTATTAATCGAGCATAAAGATCGCTCTGTACTAGGCTTTATACAGACATAAATGTAGAAGTATGTTGTACTGGTTTGAGTTGAATGAGAAGAAGTTAGTTGAAGTTGATTTAGTTCAAGAAACTGAAGAAAAAGTCACGATTATTTGAGATAACTTGAAGGCTACATTCGATTGTCAGAAATCTCATGTTGATCTGAAAAGGAAAGATATCAAGTTTTCTATGGGTGAAAAAGTATTTTTGAAAGTCTTGCCTTGGAAAATAGTGTTACGATTTGGGAAAAAAAGGAAGCTTAGTCCTAGATTTATTAGGCCGTATGAAGTTCTTGAAAGAATAGGACTGATAGCATATTGTTTGGCTTTACCTTTAGATCTCGAAAAAATCCGTATCGTTTTTCATGTTTCAATGCTTAGATTATATCAATCCAATATGTCACATATTTTGTCTACGTAAGAAATTGAACTACAGACTAATTTAACCTTTGATGAAGAGCCTGTAACGATCTTATCTCAAGAAAAGAAACAAAAGAGTTGAGAAATAAATCTATACCTTTGGTTAAAGTGTTATGGCAACGACATGGGATTGTAGAAGCGCCATAGGAAGTAGAAGAAAATATGAAATTTCAATATCCGAACCTTTTCTCTGGTAAGATTTTCGAGGACGAAATTTTTTTTAGGGGGAGAGTTCTAATACCTCATTTTTTAACGACAAAAAAATAGTGGTTTCGAGACCAAAATTTTGATATGTGAGATCGTGGTTATTATTTAATTATTTTTTATAAAGTTACATTAAGGTCGTATTAAATTTTGATGATGAAATTTTAAGGTTTACCTTGTTAGTTTAAAGAAAAGGATTAAATTGTAAAAGGGTAGAAAATCATCTCAAAATTGAATTGTATGGAATAAATGGTTTAACTATTAAAAGAAGGGGGACTTATGTGGTAATTAGACCCTAGTAAAATTAAGTGGATGGTTTTGCATGAAGAATTGGTTAATTATATGTTAAATAAAAGGGGTGAAATTGTAATTAGAGAATCATAAGATAATGATTAATTAAAATAAAATTTGGTATCATCTTTTTCATGTTTTTCTTGCACCAAAAATTGAAAGGAAATACACCATTTTTAGAGCTCTAAGTTCTACCATCATAGTCCCATTGCATGTAAGCTTGTTTTAATTTCGTTTCTTGTAATTTTTATGTTTTTGAGATCGTTGCATCTAGGTCCAACTAATCCGTACATTCATTTTTGAAACTGTTAAAGTTTTTGAATGTTGCCATTGATTAACCCTTGTTGTTTATGATGTTAAAGCTTTGATTTAAAGTGTTGGTTGTTGTTTATGATGAAATTATAAAGTAATTTTTTTGTTAATTTAGGTTAAAAGACTATATTGATTAAACGTTAGAATTAAGAAAAAAATTATGTGAAATTTTAATATATGTGGGTTGAATATGTTAGAGTGAAAATTCGGCTAACTTATGGTAGTTTAATATTTTGATAATTTTGGAATTTTGAGGATAGGGACTTAATTGTAAATAATATAAAAGTGTAGGGAAAATGTGTAATTAAAGAAAAGTTGAGGGTCTTATATATTGAATTGAATTTAAAGTGAATGAGAAACTTATGAATTGAATTGAATTATTACATAGATCAACAAACAAGTGGTAAAGACAAAAATCGAGGAAAAGAAAAAATCGCGGAGTAGTCCCTGTGTTTTAACTAGAAGTGAATAATAGGTAAGTTCATAGTTATTGCTATTTAATGTGTTGCACTTGTAATTTATTTGGTTATTATCTTGTTAGTTGATCTCTTTGTATGTACATGTGAATATAATTATTAGAAATGCATGTATACATGTGACTATATGAAATTGAGAAGTGGTTATTAGTGGCATTTCTTGCATATGATATGAATGGTAAGAGACTTTAATGAGTTCTAATATGTATACGGAAATGTTGAAGTGCCTTCATTGCACCTCATTGCCCTTGTAAACACTTCGGTGTCCCTGAATGCACTTCAGTGCCCCTAACAGCACATTCGTGCCCCTGACAGCACACTCGTGCCCCTGATTGCACTTTGGTGCCCCTATTTTGCATCTATGATGCCCTTGAAAATTAGTGAGGTTGAGTATGTGAGCCAGGTAATATTGAACTTGAGTAAATGATATGAAGAATTACATGAAGTTTTCATAATCTAGTGTGATGGATTCTTGAAAACTTATAGACAAAGCAATTGAGAATTTTTAGTTCATGTTATAATTTTTAAGTGATTCCTTTACTAAAAGCAAATCAAGTAGAACTTATGCAATGATCTTACTAAGCCATTTAAACATAATAATTTTTCTCATGTCATTTTTTAGTTAACGATTGTAGATGGCTTAGAGGATTAACATCTAAGCTCACACTATCCAAATACTTTTGGTAGCTTTTATATCTCTTTTTGGGTTGTGGCATATATATAGGTTTTGTTGTAAGATAATTAATTCTAAAAGTTTGTAAGATGTGAAAGGTTATTTAGTATTTGTGATTATGTTATGTGATGTTGAATGGTAAACTTTATTAGTATGTTTAGAAGATAATAGTGTGGTTGATTATGAAAGTTGAATTATGGTGTGTTAAAGGATAAAGCTTTGGTGAAATGTTTGGTTATAATTGAGGTACCTATGAATGGTACATTGGTTAGAATGTTAGGTTATTAACTTTGATATGATTTAAATTTATGTTTTGATTGTTTTGGTCATGGGATGGTTTGTGTTTTAGGTTCATCTTATTGAGTAAGTTTTGGCTTGATTTTAGCTTGTTTAAGAAGTTAATTTGGAAGCACACGGGCTGTAACACAGCCATGTGCCACACACAGTGATTCCCCACGCTCGTGTGTGATCTATTAGTTTTAGTGTAGGTTTTATACGAGCTGAGACACGACCGTGTGTCTCAAGCCAATGAGTTACAAGGGCTAGTACACGGCCTGCGACACGACCATGTGAACCAAGTCAGTGAGTTGCACGGTTTGAGACACGGGCTGGGACACGACCGTGTGTCCCTACTTCGAATGCCCACACGATATGGGCTATGTGACATGACCATGTGACCCCTATTTCCAAATTTTCGAGTTTTTCCTAAAATTTATGTTTTAATGCATTTTGATCTCTAATTGCTTTCAAACTAATTTTAGGGCCCCGTAAACCCGAATTAAGGCCTATGTGCATATTTATTTTATGAAATGATATATGTTTATAAATTAATTGATTACTTGTTTTAAATTATGATAAATTGTTTTGCTTGGTTTTGTAACACTCTGATCTTTAATCCGGTAACGGAAACGAGATATGTGTGCTACAATAACTACAAAAGGCATTTTGAAGTTTCAATTTTTTTTTTATAAAATTGGTTTGTTGGAACTCTTGGAAGAGTCTAATTATCACACCTTTGGGGAACATTTTCATAATGCTCTTCTTGTTCATTAACAATGTTATTGGTGGTTTGATCAAATTCTTGAGAATGATTGGAGGTAAAACTTGTAGAAGAGTTGGTTCTCCTAAGAAAATGAAACATCTTTTTGTTTTCATTTTTCTTATAGGGGGTTCTAAATCAAAATTTTTGGATTACTAAAATTGCCTACAAGGATACTCTGTCTTTAACATGCCTAACTCATGACTACCTAGACTGTGTACCATACTTAACAAAATTAATAATAGATAAATAAAGACAGTTAATTCAGAACTCGAAAATATTGAAAATAAATTTGAAGATTTTAAAACTTAAAATAACCTATTCCTCATTGGCTTTGATACCGAATGAGTCCTGAGGATTTGAGGATGGAAGTAAAAGTTTAAAATTTAAATTTTTGAAAACTCAACCTTGATTTGTTTTGAATTTAAAATTTTGAAAACAAAAACTTAAATTTTTGAAAGTTTATGGAGAGAAACTTTGCTCAAAAGAATTTCTGAGTCGTGTCTTTCATAGCCAAACTAATAGCCTTTTATAGAAGGTTCTTGCCTCTTTACAGTGTCCTTGTTGGGGAATTTAATCCCTTACATTATTACAAATACTTTTATCATCCTATACAATTTCTATTTTCTAGACTATTATTAAATTGCATAGGACATATTCCCTGAATTATAAAACTTTTGCAAGGAATCTCTAGTGTCTATCTTCGTCTTTATTTTAGAGAATTTTTGCAAAAAATCATTACTATTATTCTTCATTTTTTCTTTACAAAGAATCATTATTGTTCATCTCTGTCTTTTGTCTTCCAGGGAATCTTTACTATTTGGCTTTTTAGTCTTCTTTTGGAACAATATCTCTAGGCATGTAGGGAATCTTTGAAGGTTGCAGACAATTATTTCATAACAATTATCTTCTTTTTCTTCTTCCCTTTTTTTCTAGTTTTGGTGGTTGTCACTGTTGTGGTATCATCTACAAGATCAATTGTTTTGATTAAAGATGTCAAGGATTTCTCATCTTCTAAGTTAGAATCCATTGAGTTGAGCATTTCAGCCATAAGCTTTTTGTATTTTTTTTTTTTGTTTTGGCTTGAGCCAACAATGCACTGTCAGTCGATTTGGCTTGAAGAAATTTTGCAGTAGTTTGGTTTAGGTTAGCGAACTTGCATAATCTTGGATTTTTGTTGAAAAAATTATCCAAATACTTGGAATCATATTTTTCGTCATTGACTTTGTCCCACAATTTTTTTTCTTAACTTTTGAACTAATAATGGGATTCCCATGTATTGATCCTATTCATAAGCATAATTCCAGGAAACAATCCAAGAAATACACAATTTTGAAAAGAAATGGATTGTTTTGTATATGTGTTTATGGTCTGGTTCTAGCTGAAATTTGTCAAAAATTTTGGGCCATAAATTTTGAATTTTTTCTGATAGGATATTAAAAATAGATGATCTATATTAGTTCCACCATTCTTGAAACCAATTTGGGAATTAGTATTAGGTGTCATACTTGAAATATATGAGCCAAGAGTGTCTCATATGTTGGCTTTTGATAAGAAAGGCATTCTACTAGGCTGTTTAATAGTCTCAGTATGTAAAATATGGAAGATGGTCTGTTTTGGTGATGAATTTGGTTGAGAATTTCTTTGGATAGTTTAGGTTTGCACCTCGATCTCTTGATTTGAGAATTTTGTGGAGATGAACAAGAATTTAAATTTGAAAGTCAAAATTTTACTTATATCCAAAAGGTTGCATATTTGACGTAAGTAAACTTTTTAAAAAATAATATTTTATAA
>JABEZY010272977.1:0-10938 GCA_013467495.1 Gossypium gossypioides
AAAATATATATGTAATTAACACATAAAAGTATGTCATTTTAGAGTATTATCATATTCCCCCTACTTAGCTCATGCTTGCCGTCAAGTATGGTTCCTATTCCACCATGTAATTTAGATTTTACCATGAAAGAAGTATCACTCCAAAGTTTTATAAAAATAAACATAATGAATATGAGAATAAAGAGAACCTTTAGCTTGCTTTAAGTAAAACCGAAAAGTACTCCAACTTAAACACACAAAAATTAAATCGACTTGGATATTTCATGAAAGTTAGGTAATTTACTAAACTTACTAAGACATCCTATTTGTTCCACCTATAGTCCCAAATTTTAATTCTCTTTTTTCCTTCGTTGATTTTTTTTAACGGAATGAATTTTTACTTTTTTTAATGTATTGGTCCTTTTGACGCGAAATGGAATGAAAACCCAAGTACTCCACCTCGGTTACTCAGCCCAACACACTCCTAATTTACTATTATTATTATTTTGTTTAAGAATGTTTTGGCCCTTTTGACTCAAGTAAGATGACAATCCAAGCACCCACCCCAGTTACTCAGCCCAACACACTCTTAATTTTTTTTGTTTAATTCCGGTTAGCGGAGTTTTATCTAACGCGTCACACAACCTTTTTACGCGAAGTAGGATGACAACCCAAGCTCCTTATTCTGGTTACTCAGTTAGTCACGTTGTAAGTTATACTTATAACCATGAAATCTCTTTTTTTTTTCTTTTTAATGAAATGGAATTTTAATTTTGGAGGACTAGAAAAAACAATTAAGTGCCAAAAATAAGTTTTGGCAACTACCTAACAATCATGAAAATAAATTTAGCATACATTCGTATTGTCATTAATCGATTTTACTATAAGCAAGATAAGGTTAACTTCATTAATCATAATTATTTTAGCCTAATAGAAATAAAACAGTGGAGATAAAATTAACATAGCAAAAATCACAACTAACTCAGTAGATAAGAATCATTATCGCGGGTTAAACAGTGGGTAATTCCTGGTCAAAATCTTGGGCATGAAAAAGGGTAGGATTGTAACACCCCTAACCCATATTCGTCACTGGAATAAGATTACGGAGCATTACCGTAAAAACACAACATAAAACATACATTTCCAAACCTTGAAATAAACATAGCATAATCTATTCATATACATGCAATTCGTCCCTTAATTGAGCACTCGAGGCTTTAGAAATACCTTAGAAATTATTCGGGACTAAATT
Organism: Gossypium gossypioides; assembly: GCA_013467495.1. NCBI lineage: Eukaryota > Viridiplantae > Streptophyta > Magnoliopsida > Malvales > Malvaceae > Gossypium > Gossypium gossypioides. The sequence goes on from JABEZY010272977.1 coordinate 1,232, forward strand.
AGAAACAATTGGAAAATTGAGGAAAAAGTTAGAAATTTTAAACTACAGGGGTCACATGGCCGTGTGACTTACACAGCTGAGACACATGCTCGTGTCTCAGGCTGTGTAACAATTGAAATAGGGACACACAATCGTGTCCATGCCCGTGTAACTCTCTGAGTTGGGTCACATGGCCAAGCCACACGCCCGTGTGCTAGGTCGTTTAACACTCGAAATGGCCTCACACGCCCGTGTGCCAGGTCGTGTAACTGCCTAACTTGAATGCCTTCAAATCCTATAGGGGACACACGGCCGTGCCGCATGGCCATGTGTCATACACGGCTGAGACACATCCCCGTGTCTTAGGCCGTGTGGACAAGAAATTGGCCAAAATCAAGCCATTTCCTTTACCCATTTCAAGCATGTACCTACAAGGCATTTGCAACCTTAACCAAGGCAATCAAAACATACCAAAACATGCATTAGAATAACAATTCAAAAGACCAAAATCCATTCAACCAATATGTCATATAGGCACCTCAATCACAATCAAACTACCTTACCTAAACATATGAATTACCACACTGATTCAATATCATCTTAAAGCATATCACAATTGAGACCACAGGCAACACAACATTACATACCATACAAATGTCCTAAAAACAACCAACCAATGTGCTATTCATAGACATCACAATTATATCCTACATCAACAACTAAAACATGTAAATTTTCATCCATTTTTAGCATAACACTTCATTCATTCACAAGCCAAAACAAATCACAAATGATCAATTCCATACCATTCTAATTTTACTAAGAAGATACCTATTTACAATCTTAATAAAGTACCTAACATCTTAGTTTAGTATTTTTGTCCTAATGTACCATAACAACCTATATAGCCACATATACATGCCACAACCTTAAGGAGAACAATAACTACCAACATCGATCGATACTGTGAGCCGAAGATTTGATTCGTCCAAAAGTCAGCAATAACGATCTACAAAACAATACACAAAAACATACAAGTTTATAGAGCTTAGTAAGAACATGGCATATCTTTTAACTTAACAACAATTTAACACAACTTATATTTTACTTGATTTGAAGTTACTGAAGTGTAAATAGGGGCACGTATGTGTTATTCAAGGGTACCGAAGTACAAATAAGGGCATGTATGTGCAATTCAAGGGTGCCGAAGTACAAATAGGGGCATGTATGTGCAATTCAGGGGTACCAAAGTACAAATAGGGGCATGTATGTGCAATTCAAGGGTACTGAAGTACAAACAGAGGCATGTATGTGTAATTCAGGGTATAATTAATTATAAGTGTTTAGTCTCATAACTATAATGTAAAATATACAAATAGAAATTCAATTACGTATTGAAATGCTATGAACTTACATTGACAACTAGAGCGTTGAAATGCAATCGAGCTAGTCTGTAATTTTCGCCTTTCCTTGATTTAATTTCGGTTGATACTTATCTTGATCTAAATAAATAATTATATTCAATTAAGTAGTTCAATCAATCTCAACATTCAATTCAATCTATAATTCACATATATGCATAATTATAGTTTTGCCCCTAATATCTTAACCTTTTTATGATTTAGTCCTTAAACTTGTAAATTGAAATTTATGCAATTTTATCCATATACTATGCTAGCCGATTTACCTAAGGACTCATATCAACCCACACAAATAATCAATTCATAATTTTACCATGATATTTTTCTAATTTTACAAATAAGTCCCTAAATGATAATTTTATCAAAAATCACTTTACAAAAATTGTTTACTTAACAACAATAACTCATAATCTTACATTAAACTTCAAATATCAAGCAAACATGTTCATGGAAAAACCCTAATCCTTTAAAAATTTTGCAAATTAGTCTTTAGGCTAGCTAGATTAAGCTATAACAATCCCTAAAACATAAAAATCATTAAAAATAGAACAAAAACCACTTACATGCAATAGGATAGCTTGGCCGAATATCAAACCCTCCTCTAATGGTGATTTTCGGTTGGCTTTGATGAAATGAAGAAGATGATTCATTTGTTTTAATTAATTTAGCCTTTAATTACTAATTTACCATATTGTCCTTTAAAACTATACATATTTTCAACAAAACCAACCCATGAATATCCACTAACTATATAAATGGTCTATTTACCATATAAGTCCTCTTATTGTAAAGTTTCATAGCTATTTGATACCTTTAGCTACAAGAACTCCACTTTTACACCTTTTTCAATTTAGTCCTTTTTACTTAATTAAACATGCAAACATCAAAATTTCTTAACAAAATTTTTATACGACACTACTAACACACCATAGACATTAAAATAATAAAATAAATATTTCCACGTCAGATTTATAGTCTCAAAACCACTACTCTGATTTCATTAAAAACGGGTCGTTACAAGGATATACTAAAAAAATAAATGTGGGAAAAAACAAGCATAAAGCAATAGCAATAGTAAACACAACAAAAAAAATAGCAAAAAGAATAAAGAATGCCTCCCCCTACTTAAAACACATTGCCCTCAATGTGAAAAACAAATATGAGGAAAAAGAAAAGGGTTTAAAACAGTCCCCATGTTGTTGTTGTTACCGTCGTTCGTGAATAGCTGTAATAAGATCAGCCATCTACTGGCCGAATGTGTCCAGTTGAGCTTCAATGTGCTCTAAACATTGCTCGATGGTCATGAAAGGTTGGTGTTAGTTGGGTACCTCTTGTTGATTTTGCTGCCTAAAGATCCGTTCAGCCAGTGAAGCTCGGATACATGGATGGACAAAACGGAAAGAAAAAGATGTGCCAAGAAACAGTCCCATAGAGTCAAGACATCGAGCATCCAATGGTTTGTCTTGGCAAGCAATATGTAAGTCAGAAATAAGAACATTAGAGCCATGTAAAGAGAATAATAGTTGTGTAACAAAAAAGCCTAAAATTAGAGGTCGTTCGACATTTATAATATGCTCAAATTGAAGCACATACCAATAGCCCAAATTTACTGAACGACCGATGTACATACACCATAATAAAAATAATTTCGTCTTTGAGATGGTAGCTGAAGCATCTTTCTGGCTCGAAAAATTGTATGTCAAATAGTAGTGTATATAACATAATGCAGGGTTACAAAACCATATATCCTTTGATGTTTTAGGGCTATATATGGTTTCGACATTATCTGTTAATAGTGCAAAGGCCTCGATGGCCTTGAAATTTACTGGAAAAATACACAAATTGTTCTTATATTCAATGGATATAGTAGAGTCTGCTTTCACAAAATTGAGTGCAATATTAAAATTAGTAAGGGACAAACTGTGTGTGGTCCCAAGTAACCAAAAGGATATAATCCCAGGTGTGTCCAACAAAAATTGGCCATGCCGCTGAAAATGAAAGGTGGCATAAAATTCCAAAATAAATTCATAATAAGTACAATGAATGATATCAAAATTACCAACCCAACCAATATTGCAAAAATAATCATTAACAATAGTGTCAATACGCAAAGTATGCAAAATAGATTGTGATAAACATTTGCAAGACACTACTTGTTTGTGTCGTAAATTATTATACCTGTCTCGATCGGTGACATTATCAAATGTTAAGTTATTGTTTAAATGACATTCTGGTAGCAGTATATTCACTTGGGACCGATAGGTCTTGCCTCGGGTCGGTAATGGTCGGTGGTCACCATGACTCCTAGTTGTGTTAAAGTGTGTTAAACGAGCCTTTACGTCATTGTCAAAGCTGGGCTCTAGCACGGATCGAACAGATTCAGTGGAAGATACATTGTCGGATGTAGTTGCTGGTTGGGCCGAAACACCTTATGTTTGTCGATAGGTCCGACAACGAGTGGGGATAGGGCCGAATATGAGGGAATCGACGAGGGTGAGGGTGGGAGTAAGGTACTCGGTAAGGGTGATGGTGAACGTGAGGAAGAGGGCGGAGGGGAAGGCGGAAAGGAAGGGTCGACGTCGTCAAGATTGATGTGTTACTGTGACAAGAACCGGCATCGATGGTTGTTAACGGTGAAGGAGGGTTAGGCAACGACGCGACTCCTAGTCCTAGCTATGGTGTTTTGTAGACCAGCGATGGGGTAAAATAGAAGGGGTTTCGACGGTTGAGGGGGTTTTGGATGAATAAGGGTGGTGAAAAGTTAAAATTAGGGTTTGGTGGGGTGAAAATGTAGGTAGAAGGGTGTTTGGTTGTTGGGTAGGTGTTTGGGCACAGGTTTAGGTGAAGTTGAAGCAAGGATGAGCTATTCCTATATGGATTAGGGTAGAATTTGAGGTTTTGCTAAGGCATGCCCATTCTATATAGATTTTTCATGCCATTTACAATTTTAAATTTTTTTCTTTGGTTCTTTTAGACATAAGAAAAGAAATAAAATTTATTAACATAAAAATAAAATAAAGAAAATAAAAATAAAAATAAAATTGGGTTGCCTCCCATCAAGCACTTGTTTAACGTCGTTAGCTTGACGTCTCGACTAGTATTATGGTTGTTCTAGCTGAATTTTTTCAATCATATGGGCTTGAAAATTCTCATAAAATGGCTTCAACCTTTAACCATTGATTGTGAACTGTTTTCCCGACTCTTCACTTTCTATTTCAACTGCACCATGTGAGAATAATTTGGTTACAATAAATGGTCCTTGCCATCGAGATCGAAGCTTACCGAGGAACAATTTTAGCACAGAGTTATAAAGTAACACTTTTTGTCCTATTGAGAAATACTTTCGAGATATTTTCTTGTCGTGGAACAATTTTGTTTTATCCTTATAGATACGAGCATTCTCGTAGGCCTCATTACGAATTTCCACCAATTTTTGAATGTTTAATTTCCTTGCTCTTCCCGCAGATTCTAATTTCATATTACATTGTCGTACAACCGAGTAGGCCTTATGTTCAATTCTATCGATAGGCCCAATTGGTCTCTTATATGCCGTCTGATAGGCCCAAAGTGCGTCATTTAGCCGAAGACTCCAATAATTTCGGTTAGGCCGAACCGTTTTCTTCAAAATGTTCTTGATTTATTGGTTTGAGACTTTTATTTGGCCATTCTTTTGAGGGCGATAGGCTGTAGCTGCACGATGCTGAACCCCATATTTTTTCATGAGTGCCTTCATTACCCTATTGCAAAAATGGGTTCCACGATCGCTGATCAAAGCTCGAGGTGTGCCAAACCTAGAAAAAAAATAGTTCATTTTAGAAACTTCACGACAGTTTTAGCATTGTCATTACGAGTAGGCTTTGCTTCTATCCACTTAGAAACATAGTCTACCGCAAGAATTATATACACATTTCTAAATGAAGAAATAAACGAGCTCATGAAATCGATGCCCCATACATAAAAAAATCTCACATACATGAATTGGAGATAGGGGAATTTGATTTCTCTTAGTTGTGTTTCCTATATGTTGGCATCTATCACAAGATTTATAGAAATCATATGCATCTCGAAAAATTGTGGGTCAATATAGCCCACAGTCCAATACCTTATGAACAGTCCGTTTAGGGCCAAAGTGACCTCCACAAGGTTGAGTATAAAAAAATAAGTATAGAAGCTACCTCGATTTCTAGAACACATCATCGTATTATTTGGTTCGAGCAATGTTTCCATAGGTATGGGTCATCCCAAATATAATATCGAGCTTCTCTTTTAAGTTTGTCCCTTATGGGATGAGATAACCTAGTGGGTAATGAACCTGTAGCAAGGAAGTTAACTATATCTGCATACCATGGGAAATATGCTTGAGCCAAAAATAGGCCCTCATCAGAAAACTCATCCTTTATAGGAGTGTCGTCACAAGGTGTTTTTAACTTACTCAAGTGGTTAGCAGCCAAGTTTTTGCACCCTTTTTTATCTCGAATCTCAATGTTGAATTCTTGGAACAGTAAAATCCATCAATGAGCTTCGGTTTCGCTTCCCTCTTTGTGATCAAATACCTAAGAGCTACATGGACAGAAAAAATAATCACTTTAGATCCCAATAGAAAAGACCGAAATTTATCCAAAACAAATATAATAACCAAAAGTTCTTTTTCTATGGTAGTGTAATCGCTTTGTGCAACATCTAGGGTTTTTGAGGCATAACAAATAACATGGGGCTCTCTATCTATCTTTTGCCCCAAATAGAGTAGGGTAAATGCATTATCCTTCAATCTTCCAAAGACCAATTATTACTTGGTTTTTTTTCTTTTGTTTTGTTTGTTCTATTTCTAGATATGGATTTAACGAACTTTGTATTTTAGATGCCTCTCGGCATCATCCTGTAAGCTGCAACAAGATCCTAGGTATAGACTCACAAAACTATCAAGCATCCCTTGTACACTATTGGTTACAAAAAGAATAAGGTAAACTATACCCAACATCACTAAACTATTAATATGATTATGTTTTGATCACTCATTTTCAAAAAAGTTACAAAATGGTCACTGAATTGTTTAAAACTTTTCATTTAAGTCATTCAATTATTCAAAAGTTTTTATTTAAGTCATTAGGCTATTAAGTTTTTTTTAAAGTTCGATTAGTTAGCTCCAAGCGACGATTCAACAATCAGTATGTTGGATTAGTACCCATTGACAAGTAGAAGAAAATCCCTTAGATCCAAGTCAATTTGATAGCCAGTGTCGGGGATCTGAGAAGAAAACTGTTCGGATTGTGATTCGTAGATTCGTGACGTTCAAAGCTATTTTTAGAAAAAAAAAATTTGAATCATAGAAGAGAAAAGGAATGAAAGCTTTCGATTGGTGTAGACAATGTGAACAAAAAAAAGACCATATAATAATGATTTTAACAGTTCAATAACTTGAATGAAAACTTTCAAATAGTTCAATGATCATTTTGTAACTTTTTTAAGTTGAGTGATCAAAACGTAAACTTATTAATAGTTTAGTGTCCTTCAGTGTAATTTATCCAAAAAATAATAACCAGAATTGTTAAGATAGTGGAGTGTTTTCTTGAATTTCTCTCCTACAAAACATAATATACTGTAGCAGTCCAAGCAAGGCACAATAGGAGAGATTTGAAAGACTTGCCATTAAAATTTAAGGTAAACCATACTAGATGATGCCATAGGACCCTGCGCTGGCAAACCCTAAATGCTTTCAAAATTTGAGAATCCACCAGATGTTGATGCAACCTAGACAACATGACGAGTTTATGTTCTTTCATGACCTAACACCGCTGTATAAGACGAATTTCACGAGCATGTCAAGCAACATATATCATATTAAATTGAATATTACAAGATATTGTGTCTTTATAGATTTAGTATTAAATCTTGATTGAATATACAATAATAACATCGTATTACTCATGTTATAAGCATACGAATACTTTTTTCAAAATTAATTTAGATTGGTTTTCTATCGACACCAAATATATTTTAAGGGATAATTGCTTCATAAATTGTTCTTCCTTAATTTTTTTTAAAGTACTTCCATTTTTTTATAATAATCACTTTACCCTCTCTCATAAAAAACCCCACCATGCTTTTACAAATTTTACAAGATTGATGAGCTCTCTTTTTGTTAATGATTTTATTAATGTCTATTGTTTTGTTTAGTTAAACTGGGTTTCATAAAATATATAAGTAATGAAGCAACGAAGAAGACAATTGAATAAGTGGTGTGAAACAAAAGCATAATCCAGTTAAGAAGCTAAAAAGACTAAATTATTAACCAAAACAGGGATACAAAGCAATGAAAAAGGAACACAGATAAACATTTGGGAAAAATACTGTTGTATGACACCTCTCCTGCAATAAGGGTAAAAAGACAAGAAAAATATGGGCTTGTATTAAACGATGAAAATACTGATTTTTAGAGTGTTCATGTCACTTGCATAAAATCTCTAAACTAAACCAATAAAAGAAATCAATCCTTTGAGAAATTTTTTCTTTAAAATAACTTAGGTGGGATTTGGATGGGCGGTTGGGTGTAGTGCAGTATGTTTAGTTTACTTTTTATTTCACGCTACAATATCGTTCCAATATCTAATCTCACCGTCACTGCTATTTTTACCCTAACCACAGATAAATCGCAACTCCCATCTAAACTAAGCCTTATTTGACCTCCAATATAAGCAAAAACTCATTCAGAATCTACTATATATTGTAACAATTACTTATTGGGATGGTCTCTTTTATTAGATTTTACATTATAAATAGAATTTGTTATCTTTATTTACCTTATCTATTTCTGAAAGTAAAAGTTTCTTTTAACTATTTACTTGTTAAGTTTATTAAATATTTTTTTAAGTCTTTTTGGTAGTGCTAATTAAATTGAGTAAAGAAAGTGTCAATTTTAGTGGAGCTTCTACTTTTTACCTTGTGCAAGGTAGCAAAGTGCATCATGGGTGATTGGGCTAGTTCTATCCCAAAAAAAAAACATGTAATAAAACTTTTTTGTATTGGTTATTATTAGTGAAAGTGTAATAATTCGAAAGTCAATAGTGTCGAAAATTGTATTTTCAAGACGCCGTTTCCATAAACCAAACTTGTGAATACTTTATTAAATATTTACGAAAGTTATTTTAGAAGCGAATTGAATTTTGGATAAGTAAAATTATCGAATTAGGGATTAATTAAGGTTTAGGGACTAAATCGTAAAAGCGGTAAAAGTTTAATTGTTATAGAATCTCTCCATTGTAAAATGATTTAGGGCATAAAGTAGCAATTTTACCACTTTAAGCTTGATAGTGGACAATAATATTAGTACGTGTTGAATAAAAAATTATAACTCATAATAGATTATAACTTAATAAAAAATAAAATGAATAATATAAAACATAAGTAATAAAATAAACTAATGGAAAGAAAGAGAAAAGCTTGTCTTCTCCATTTTATCAAAACTGAATGTAACAAGAAGGAGAAGAGAAAAACTTTCGACTAGGGGTTTTGAACTTTGAAGCTTAATTTGCTAATGTTGACCCGGATTTCTCAAAAAAGAAAAGGGAAAGACAAAATCATCGACGAATAGCTTGGAGTTTATGGTTTGTGTTTCTATAATTAGAACTACTTTACATTGCTGCATAATGAATTGTTTGTGCATGGTAAGATCATAAGGTGAGACACTTCGCTATAAATAAGTTGTGTTGGGTTGATTTGAATTGAATAAAGTTAATAAGGACTAAATTGAATATATGTAAAAATGTGTATGTTTATATAAATGTGAAATTGAATACATATTGAGATGAACTATACTGCCATACGTATGAATCAATGATTTCATGATGAAAATACATGTAAATTGAGATATTGATTGATAACGAAATGTGTGACGCCCCAAAAATGTATATTTTCGCTTTTGTAAAAATATGACACAAATATCTATCTACTTGAATGGTTAAGTGTTCTAGGTGTGTGTATGAGGTCCCAAGTTCAAGCCATGCCTTTGGCGAAATTTTGGAATTTTTTTGAGTAAAGCCTCACTCTTATTCAGTAGGCTTGTATTTGTTTGGCTGTAAGAATATAACAGAATGAGCCTGCTGGTCTGGTGGTTAGGTGAAGTGCTAATATGTTGGTGGTCTTGAGTTTGAATCTTTGTGCATGCAAGGGAGTTATTTTTTTTGTTATCTGTGCCATGTGGGAGTTTGAAGGGAAGTAAAATACTGAAGTGTTTGAGTGAAATTTGAATTCGGTTGTTGAGGGAATGTGGTGGACAATTTTTGGGGAGTTTGAAAGATAGTGGGAGTGTGG
>JABEZY010272993.1:0-19595 GCA_013467495.1 Gossypium gossypioides
TGCTTAGGCTTGTGCCAAGCTTATGAATGGATTATATCATGCTTAGCCTTAATGAAATACATTGAAATGATAAGTGTTCAATGGGTAATATGCTTATGTACATGTAAAGGTCGTATAAATCAAAGTATGTACTTTTTTATGAAATGGTTTATCATGTAGTTGATTCCAAAAGTGCTATGTTTAAATGCACTAACTTGTAGTCGGGGTTGATGTTATGCTTATATCTTGTGTTTTATGTATATGAAACGGGTGAAGAAAGGTAATGAAATGGTAAATTCATAGTTGAAATGAAATATGATGAAAAAGAAATAATGAGTTGAAAGATGTACTTATATGTGAGAAATTTATGTATGCTATGGATGAATATACCTATATCATGGATAAATACACTAAGCCTGGAATTGATAATGCCGTTTAGGCTTATGATAAGCATTGGAAATGGAATAGAAAGTAAGTAAATTAGAAAGGTGTATAATCTTATAAAAAGGTTGATGATTATACATTACGTCCCATAAAATCCTATCATGTTATGAATGATAAAGATATACTACTTTAGTGAACTTACTCATTTGTGAGTTGATTATCATATCGATTTATGAATCTTATGGCATTGGCATAGATTTATGTTTATTCTATAAAGTTTATTATTGAAATGGAATATTATGCTTAAAGTTTATACTAGCTTATTAAGCATTCATTGCTTACATAGTTATTTTTCCTTTACTTCACAGATTATTGAAAGCTCGATTGGGTTAGAAGCTAGTTGGAGATCCATCACATTATCCATCGATTTTATCGGTAGATTTTGCTGCTTTGGTCACGGTTATAATGGCATGTATAGGTGGACTTATGTCTAATGTGTAGTTAATGATATCGGTATGTAATGTTGCTTTGAATTTGTGTAACTTATAATATTTGATTCCTTGATGGTTGGTTTGCTTTTAGCACTTTAATGTTTAAAGGTTGGTGTTTATAAGATCAAATTGATGTATGGTTTTGTGGTCAAAGTTGTATGTGTTGGCATGTTAGAAAAATGATCATTTAGGGCATCTTTTGGTATGTATATATATTGGATGTTGGAACCATTTGGTAACCACTTAGTTTTGTGTCATTTATATGGTTTTGATATATGAGAGAAGTGGTCCAAATGGTAAACTTAATTTGCCATGGCATGAACCTAATATGGTAAGGTTGGTATGTGTCAATTGTGGTAGGTCTTGGTATGGAAACAAGTCATTTGATAAATGGTTAAATATGCACAAGTTTAGGTATATTTAATGTATGTGTTTAAGGTGCCTTTATGGAATATTGGTTGTATGAACAAATACCATAATGATCTAGTTTTATAATGCATGTTTTTAGTACATTTTGAATGCTTCAATATAAGTGTTGTGCTTGAATTGGGTGAAAGAAATGGCTTGAATTTGTTCTATTTCTTGTCCAAATGACCTAAGACACAGGTCTGTGTCTCAGCCGTGTGTGACACACGGCCATGCGACATGGTTGTGTGTCCCTCGTAGGTTTTTAAAAGTTTCATTTCAATAGTTACACGGCCTAGCACACGGGCGTGTGACTTGGTCGTGTGACCCAAGTCAGGGAGTTACACGGGCACGGACACGGCTTGAGACATGGGTGTATGTCTTAGCCGTGTGAGTCACACGGCCGTGTGACCCCTATAGTATGATTTTTTCTATCTTTTTCCTTGAAGTTCTAAATGTTTTTTATTTAGTCCCAAATCGTTTCTAAGTGTTTCAAAGGCCTCGAAGGCTCGAATAAGGGACGATATGCATGTGTTTTAATGGATTGTGTTATGATTTATGAAATGATTTGAAATGAATGTTTTGATGTTACGGTTTTATGGTAATGCTCTATAACCCTATTCAAGTGACGAATACGGGTTAGGGGTGTTACAAGTATTACAACTTAGTCCAGGTAAGTTCATACGGTTTATAATTCAGTATCTAAATGAATTTTATGATGATATAATATGATATAGTGGATATTAATTATTTAATGACGAAGTAAAGTTGTTGAGAAAATGTTATTGTATTTTAAAATTTGGGTCAGATGAACACAAGATAGAGTAAAATTGAATGATGGCGTGTTATGTGGGGATTGGAGTAGAGATTGATGCGGTGTGCTTTATATATTTTTCCCGAGTATGCCAAGTTTTAGCATTTGTTGCGAACACTCATGTTATACTATCTTGTTTTGGTGTGTTATGGGAGCAGATGTTTAGCTCTTATGAGCATCTAGTGTGTCTACGGTTGGATTAGCTCTTATGAGCATTCGATGTGTTATCAGTTGGATTAGCTCTTATAATTGTTTGGCGTGTTTCGGTTGGATTATTTGTGTACTCGTATCTGTACATCATTCATCAAATTCTAAATTATTGCACTGTAACTTATATAATGACTTTGAATGGTTTGACATGTAAATGATATCAAAAATTGAATCTGTTGTGGACATATATATTTTCTCAGGGATTATTATATGAATCTTGATTTGAATTATGCAATTCATTGGTTGACATTGTGGATGGTAGGAAACACATGTAATTGAGTTATTATTGAATGAATTGTTGTATTTACTTCGGTAAGAATTATTGTTTCTATACATCCAACTTACTAAGCTTCAATGAGCTTAATTACATTAAATTCTGTTCTTGTAGATACTTTTGAAGGTTTGACGACTGAATCAACACTGAAGCTACACTATCCATACGTATTCAGTAGTTTTTGGAATGTTTGATTTGGATTATATGACATGTAATAGGCTTATTTTGACCTTACTTTTGTTTTGGTATGTATATGTGTAATGAGTGAATACCATTACATGATTTTGATGTTTCCTTTTAAAAAGTTTAGATAATGACTTGCTATGGAATGTGAATGATGGAATATGTTTTTGACATAAACTTGTAGTATATGTATGACTAATAGGTCAATTTGATTTCTTGTGATTTAAGGTGCCTATGATAGGCATATTGGAGTTAAATTGTATATATTTTTGGTACAAATAAGGGTACATTTGTTAGGCACTTAAGATGGTTGAAAATAGCATGATTTGAGCTTCTTTAATGTCATTTTCGGTACGTCTATTGGTTGGTAAATGGTTTGCTTAGTGTCCAAGAAAGCTTGAAATGGTAAACTTGTCATTTATGGTTCATTTAGGTGCACACGGCCTGGGACATGCCCGTGTCACTTGGCCATATGTCACACATGGTCTGTGACATGACTGTGTGTTTTTAACTCAGTGTGTTACACAGCTTAGCACATGGCCTGCGACACAACCGTGTGGCCCAACTCAGTAAGTTACATGGGCAGGGACACGGGATGAGACACGACCGTGTGTCCCTATTTCAAAAGTTACATAGCTTGGGGAAATCCACATCGCCTGGCCATACGGTCGTGTGTCCCCTATTTTTGAAAATTTTCAACTTTTTCTTAAACTTCTATTTTGTTTCAATTTAGTCCCTAATTGCTTATAAGCTATTTTTAGGGACTCGAAGGCTAGATTTAGAGACCAAATGCTTGTGTTTGATATAAATTTTGAATGAGATTATATTATTGAATGTTATGTCAATAAATGTTTTCTGATCGATCGGTAATGCTCCGTAACCTTAATCCTACGACAGCAATGAGTTAGCGGTGTTACACTGCCTTTTGCCTTGTTTATGCTACCCCTATCACCAAAGACACCATCATTCATTTTATTTCTTTTCATCTTTTTATCCTCTCTCCCCTTTTCTCTTCCCCACCACCACATGCCACCGCATTTTTTATTTTGCCGCCACTCTAACTACTAATTGCCAACCCTTGCACCACCACTCTTTTCCTTTACTTGACACCACCATGCCACCGTCGCACCACCACCATGCCGCCACCACCTATCTTCTTCTTTTCTCCTCTTATTTTCTTTGCTTTTGATTGTAATCAAACGTTCCTTTATTCTTCTTTCTTTTCATTAGTTTTATTTGTTTGATCAAAATCTTGTTCTCTTTTCCTTTTCATCTCCATCAAACCTTGTGACAAGAAAAGTGTAAGAAGATCATCCATGATTGGATCTTTATCTTTCAAAAATTTCAATCAGAATTATAAATCTCATTTTGGATCTAGTTTAATCGAATCTAAATTATGATTTTACTATATGTATTTATTGATCAAGGTGCAAATTTAGACGTGTTAAGCCAAATCAAAGTAGTTGGAATTACTATCATAGCAAGGCTATAAACGAAAAATGGTGTAAATAGGTTTCTTCATTTTCATAAGGATTTAGGTACACCGCTTTAGCAAAAACTAATAAGTGTATTGATCTATGTTTTTTAATTCAGTGATTAGATCTAGACTAGATTTCACCAGATCCATAGTGAATGAGTACTTTGGTTTAGATCTAGCACGATTAAGGCGTACACAAAAACGTGTGTTATAACTAAGTACTTTTGAGTGCCTGATGAAATCCGATGTAAATCTATATTTTTAATCGTGATTAACCGATGGCAAGAATGCCTTTGAAAGAATATTTAAACGAGATTTGTGCCCTATTTTAGGGTTGGCCAAATGTAAGTACCCCGATCTTAAAAGATTATGTTGGCCACTAATGTGATATGATATTATATATGTTGTACCAATTTTCACATTTTGTGATGTAATCAAGCCTATTATCTCTGTTGTCCTGATTACATGATAAATCATGTACGATATTACTAAAATCTTAACCATATGTTAAAAACGTGTTTACTGTTACTGATATTACTAAAAACATCTTTAACCATGCTCACCGCTATTGTTTTACTAAATGCATGATAATTCATGCCATTGTTTCAGTCACTAATCACATGTTCAAATCATGCCTACTGTATTGTTTCTATTATTCTTAAAGCATGTCATATTGCATTAGGGTCGGAACGATTATGTAAGGAGGAATCACTGACAGCTTGTCTGCAATACTAGTGGCTTNCACATAATTGGCAGCTTGTCTACAACATTGGTGGCTTGTACACAATACTGGCAGTTTCTCAACAATTACTGGTGGCTTGTCAACAAACTGGTGTTGTTGGATGGATGAGTTCTAGGGAACTCTTATTAAAGTGTCTAGCGGAGTTGGTTAGGAACTTCTGATGTGAGTTCGATCATATGATGTGATTACGTAACCATATGGGTTTTGAATTGGGCCAAAATCCAATTTCACATCTCAACTGTGCCAAGCTTTAGTGAGCCAAATGAGGCTTTTGTTAAAATCATGTGACATTTTGGGTCTTTAATAAAAGTGTGGAATATTGGGCCTAAAGAGGCCAACCATGAAGATTGGCCCAAACGTGAGGGGCCCAAGTGCAAGATGAAACATCATTTGACATGGCTATTTGTATTTGATTTTATTTAATATTTTAATTATATTTTAATGTTTTAATAATGCTTATGTGTGTTTTGAGACTAAGTGTTTATCATCCTTATGTCATATATCAATAAATGTGCTTGTTTGAGCCTATGTGTCATGTCATGTGTCTTGTCTTACAATAAAAATGAGCTTATGTTGATTCTATTTATAGTACTTTGTAGGTATATGGTTGGTCACAAAGGGTGTCATATGACTGTTTGTATTCCTTTCTAAATCATGCACAAGTAAGATCCATTAAACGTCCATATGCATACAAAGCACAAGGGGAGACGTTTGATACATAAACTCAAACAAACACATATCTTAATATACGAACAGTCAGGAAACATAAACATTCTTGTAATCTTCAACCAATTAGGAGCACGTATCATTTGGTATCAGAGTGGCTTTCTAATCAAGTGTCAGTATCTATTCTCGTTGTTAAAGTAAAAAAATTCAAAAAAGAGAAAATTTTCAAAAAAAGAGGAAAGAACAGAAAAAATCTTGAAGAAAAATAAGGGAAGGAAAATGTGAATTGAGATCCAAAAAAAAAAGTCTGGAAACCCAACAAGTAATGTTTCAATGAAATAGTGTTTCTAAGGTTGTTTTTCACATTTTGTTAAGATTTGGCGATAGCTAAAATTTTTCGTGTTAAATTTTCCAACTTGTCTGAATTATCCAAATTACATTCCATTCATCATTTTGCATCTTTTGAGTCTATTTTTCAATATAGTATAAGCTTTTTTTTTGGTATTCTTATCTCTTGTTGATATTTGGTTTATTTGAATCATTTGCATCCATTCTCACCATTTTTTTTGTTTTTATTTCCTTAGTTTGCCACCTATATCAATGCCTACAAGATTTATTTTGATTAAGTTCTTCTCTAGCATTCTAAAGAACTTAAGAAAATAGAGTGCTAAAAGGCAAGAGTGGTGAGCGCATTAGAGCCAGTAAAAGCCGAAGTTGAGTGCAAACACAAGAGGACTCATTCAGTCATTCGAGTGAATTTGTGATGGACTTGGTGAGATATTTCTTTTGTTTTACTAATCATTTTGTTTTGTAGTCATGTAATAAGAAGAATTCTCAGATCCTACGCTTCAATACATGCTTGACAAAATGAGATGAATGATGGACAAAGGATTCAAACGAATGCATGGGATGCTCAATAAAATTAAAGGAAAGTCATCACGGAGTCATTCATCTAAGGCTCCTATTGTACAAAGAGAGAAAAGATGTTCCATTAGGAGAGATCAAAGTTTTTATTCAACTTCATCATAGAAGTCAAGTCAGAGCACCGAAGGTAGGAAGTTTGAAGATTTTCAATGTGATAAAAGTAAAGTCACTCAAATCAACGATACGAGAGTTACCTCACAAATTTCGAAGTATCCATCCATGGACTTGATACCAAGGAGAGAGAGACATATCCTACATGATGAACCTTCCATTCAGTTCCTCTCACGCCCCGAAAACCAGGTTAGTAGAATTAGATCTTTAAACCGTGGGTTGTATCAGGTATCGAAAATTAGGCTCGTAAGTGAGTAATTAAAGAATTAAAATTACACATTTGGGTTTTTATTTTATTAACTAGCTTCAAACGAAATTTAATTTTCAGATCTAATTTGAAAAAAATGGATTTTAATTGATTTAGGACCTTTTTGAAAAATGGAAGAATTAGGAGTGGCCAAAAGGGAAATTGCCCAATTTTTTAAATTAGTCTCCTATAAGAAAACACCCACCACTTCTGCTTCCTCTCTAAAACCCAAACTATTCAACAGCTTTCATAAACCTAAAATTAGAGAGTTCTTTCAAAATCAGTTTATTCTTTTGGATTTATTAACCTTCCAAACACCAAAATAACCCCCAATTTCAAATAAGAAATGTGTTTTCTTTCCCAAATCTAACATTATTCTTCTTGATTTCAAATATAGACTCAGAGTTTTAGATTATTGTTTTCATCAAATCAAGATACTATTCTGACTTTCTATGGTTAAATAAAGTGTTGTTAATTAAAATCGAGTTTTAAACGGGCATATTTGGCTTTGATTTTTTACTGTATGTTTGGATTCAATAATGGTAGATTTCAAAATCTTGAGTAAACTTGTGTTTTCAAAGTTATTTTTGATTCATTTTAACTCACTTAGAAGGTATTTTACTTCAATTTGATAGTTCATAACCAAATTTTTAAGAGTTAAACATTTTCCCCTTTTTCATGTTCTTAAAAGCTTCAATTTTTTGAAAAATTTAGGACCATGGATTTAGGTGAAATTAATGGTTTAAATTTGAAATTAAATTATATTTATGATGTTTGAAATCAAAATTGAGGATTATAAATGATATTAGAAGGTTAAAACTTTAATTTTGACAAAACTAGCTAGTTTTCAGTAGTGAGAAATGAGAGGCTTAAATTGTGTATTTCTTGCTATTTTGTCATGTTCAAGGTTGCTTTTTTATGAGTTTGGAATTTTTTTATTGTGTGTGCAAATTTCCAAATCAAGTAAGAACCTCTTCAAGCAAAGTCTAAAGGTAAGGAAAAGTTTGTTTGATCTTTTGACTAGTAAGCAGAAGTGTGATTGGTGAGTGTTCCAGAGTCGGAAGCTTAGGAATAGCCTAAACCCCTATCTTAAGTTCCGAGTGTAAGCCTTTCTTATACTAGTTGATTTTTTGTGAAATTACGCTTGATGAATGTCGAGTTGTGAATTGAGATATTGTTATAACAGGTAATGTGTGTGAATACTTGTATGTGATAAATTGATTTTAATGCCCACATATGTGACCGGAGATATGATGGATCAATGACCATAGTTGTGGCATTTAAAGTGCAAATAAATGTGAATTCGATAAGCATGCATTGTGTACAAATTTGTGATATTAATTGATGATTATTAACAGAGATTATGTGCATTAAAATAGTAATTAAATGTGTGTATTTGCAGATATTTTAGTCTTGTGATCTCTTGTAACTGTTGAATATAGTTAGCATGCCATAGAATTGTGAGTACTCACCCTTGTGTTTTGTGATTTGGGCATTGAGACCCTGGGATAGATTGAAGGGATAAGGGAATAAGGAGGTAAGCTTCATTCATCGTGTTGTCTTGGATAGTGTTTAGCTTTATGCTACACTTTTGGGATATGTTAGACTCTTTGAGTCATTGGTGTGATGGAGATCCGTGTATCTAATGTGTGGTGATAGAGTCTAGTTTTATGTTTCATGTTTCCAAGTTGCCAAATTATCATAAATTGATTAAAATATGAAAATGTTGTGCATAAATGCAAGTGAATATATAAGCTAGACTTGTGAGTCATTAAAGCATGAATAAGTTGTTGTGTCTTGATGAAAATATGGTTATGAGTAACTCATAGTATGCTCTTGCTTAACATGTGACATTGTGTATGCTTAGCGGTAGTTGCAAACATTCACTAAGATTATTTAAGCTCACACTCGACATTAACATCTTGTAGATAAGTAGTTTCTCCAGTGTGAGTGGAGCGGCGAAGGAAGTGATCTAAGTAAGGCAATATTTTTGAGTAGGTGGTTTTTGTGATTCTTTTGAACTCACTGAATAAAGGCAATGTGGGTTAGAGTTTTAGTTTTGATTATTAATATTATTTTAATAATTCTATCTTGGTATTGGATTGATGGAATATAGATGTTGTTTTGGACTTCATTTGCGACTAAATGGACGTTTGAGATTAAGGTTGATGATGCATATTAGATATTTTTATTTAAATGTATGGATGTGGCATGATATCATAGTCGAAATAGTCCTTGTCAGTTACGTGGCAAAACAAAATTCACTAAAATGAACATGCTTACTAAATATAAACAAAGTGTTTACTAAATAGAAAATGCATCCTAAATGCTCAATACACCCCCAAGCCTAAAGGGTGCATTGTCTTCAATGCATGTACGGGCATGAAACATGAATGCAAGAAGATATATATGTACAAAAAAATGACATGGAAAAACAAATGGAATGCATGTTGCAAGGAAAGGAACAAAACTTCCCTGGCTTGGAACCTAGTATGGTTACTTCATTCTTTTCTGTCGGTGGCTTTGCGTGCACTGTGCTTCTAACATGTTTTCCTTTTTAATGAGTAGAGTGGCATATCCTCCTATTCATTATCAGCCTTGGTGATTTCATCAATAATCCGATTAATCTCACCATCCTGTTTAGCCATTCGTTCACTAGAGGGGGTATTGTTGGTACAGGTGTGGGATTTTCTTCTTCTTTTTCCTCACAATCAGTTACTATACTAACTAATTCGGTTTTCCCTATTTCTTCATTTCGTTCTTTGGTTTCTTTCCCAGAAGTGGTATGGTCTGTCTCAACTGGCTCTGCTTCACCAACCCCTTCTGCTACAGCTGTTTGCATTTCCTTAAGAAAGTCAGGAAATGCAAGCATCGGCTTGGTGAAATTCTTTTGGAGGGACCTTTTCATAGCAGCGACCCTCCTCTTCTTATAGGCCCAGTAAAGAGCAGCTTGTCCTGCACTTTTTCCAAATCTGCAGCAAGCTGAAGCTGATGAGTCTCGATAATATTATTCTGCTTCTGCAATTTCTCTAATGAGAAAGAAAATTTGCAGTTTCTAAAAAAAACACAAGTAGTTGTAGGGAGAAACAAGATTTAGGGTAATTGTAAAAATAATTGAAGAGATTACAGTAAAATAAAATGATGGTAATATAGAGAGTAAATAGGGTATGACGTGGGTGATGGGAGCTCAGTAATTATGGCCTGACTTTGATGTAATGGAATTTGGAGTGAAAGTGAAAAACTAGAAGGCCCAAATATTTAGAAAACAAATTTCGATGGGCCAACAGGTATGATGGCCAGACCTCACTATTTTTGTTATAAAAGTAAAAATACATACAATACAAGGAAATAAATTTTATTAAACAAAATAAATAAAATAACTAAGAGAAAATTAAAAGCAGCAAAAATAAAATGAAAAGGAATTATCGAAATGTTGAAGTTAAACATCTCGGAGACCAATGGACTGTTTATCTTGAGTTACATGAGCACCCCAATAGTGCCTCAGGCATTGTCCATTAACTTTAAATGTGACCGTTGCTTTCATATATTTGACATCAACAGCTCCATGAAGGTATTCTTGAGCTACTTCAAAGGGACCTAACCAACAAGATTTTAGTTTGTCAGGGAAAACTTTAATCCTAGAGTTGAACAACAACACCTGTTGTCCTGGTTAAAATTGCCTTGGCATAATCCTTTTATCATGCCAGCGTTTGGTCTTCTCCTTGTATAGTTTAGCATTCTCATATGCTTATGCCCGGAATTCCTCAATTTCATTTAGTTCTAACAAACTTTTATGGCCAATAGTGATCCAATCCATATTCAATTTTTTAATAGCCCAAAATGTTTTATACTTTAACTCAACAGGTATGTGAGATGGCTTCCCATAAACCAGCTTAAAAGGTGACATCCCTAATGGTGTTTTGAATGGCATACGATAAACCCACAAGGCTTCATCCAACCTAGAGGACCAATCTTTTCGAATTGGGTTCACCACTTTTTCTAGAATCTACTTAATTTCTTTGTTAGAGATCTCTGGTTTTCCATTTTTTTGGGGATGATATTTCGTGGAAATCTTATGTTTCACCCCATATCTTTGCAAAGCATTAGCAACTAATTTGCAATCAAAATGAGAACCTTCATCTCTGATAATGGCTCTAGGTGTACCAAATCTTGTGAAAATGTTCTTGTGCAAGAACTTCATCACTGGCTTTGAATCATTAGCAGGGAGGGCAACAACTTCGACCCACTTAGAGACGTATTCCACTGCTAAGAGTAAGTAGAGATTGCCTAATGATGGTGGAAATGGACCCATAAAGTCTATTCCCCAGACATGAAACAACTCAATATCCAAAATTTTTTGCAGTGGCATTTTGTGTCTCTTAGATAGATTTCCTGTCCTTTAACAATGGTCACATGACATATAAAATTCATGGGCATATTTTAACAATCTTGGTCAATAAAAACCAGATTGGAGTACCTTAGTTGCAATTCTCATTCCTCCAAAGTGTCTTTCATAACTTGCTGAGTGACAAAGCTGCAGAATGTTATGTATTTCGTCATTAGGGACACACTTCCTGATTATCTGATCAGCATAATGCTTGAATAGGATGGGTTCATCCCAATAATAATGCTTGGCATCATGAAAGAACTTTCATCTTCTTTGGCTGTTGAGATCAGGTGGCATCAAACCACTTATTAAGAAGTTCACTATATCGGCATACCAAGGTAATATAATGGAAACCAACAATTCCTCATCTGGAAAATCTTGTTTAATAAGTTGAAGTTTTCCATCTTCATTTCCAGCTTCTAACCTTGACAGGTGATCAACCACTTGATTTTCAGTCCCCTTTCTATCTCGAATTTCTAAATCAAACTCCTGTAGTAGAAGTATTCACCTAATTAATTTTGGCTTGGCATCTTTCTTGGTCACCAAATACTAAATAACAAAGTGGTCTGTATAGACTGTGATTTTGGTGCCAACTAAATAATATCAAAATTTATTGTATCCGAACACCACAACAAGTAACTCCTTTTCTGTGGTGGTCTAGTTTATTTGCACATTCGTCAGGTCTTGCTCGCATAATAGATTGCACAAAAAACCTTGTCTTTTCGCTGTCCTAACATTGCTCCCACAGCATAATCACTGGCGTCACACGAGTTTGAAGGGCAGTGTCCATTTTGGCACTATTAAAATCAGTTCCGCTACCAATCTTCCCTTCAATTCCCCAAAAGTAATCAAACAAGGTTCATCAAAATTGAAAGGTCTATTTTGCTACAATAAGGTGCACAAAGGTTTAGATATCTTCGAGAAATCCTTAATGAATGTTCTATAAAATCTCGCATGACCTAGAAAACTTCTAATACCATTGACACTGGTCGGAGGAGGCAATTTTTTTATTACCTCAATTTTTTCTCTGTCAAGTTCACTCCCTTGTTACAATATCTGATGCCCTAGCACAATACCTTCACGAACCATGAAGTGGCATTTCTCCCAAGTCAAGACAAGATTTGTTTCTTCACAGCGAGGGAGAACCATTTCTAGATTTGTCAAACAGTCCTCAAAATTATTCCCAAAGATAGAGAAATCATCCATGAAGACTTCAAGAAAGTTTTCCACCATGTTAGAGAATATGACCATCATACAATGTTGAAATGTTGTCAGGGCATTACATAACCCGAATGGCATTCAACGAAATGAAAAAGTACCATATGGACAAGTAAAAGTTGTCTTCTCTTGGTCAGTAGGAGCTATAGCAATCTGATTATACCCAAAATAACCATCCAAGGAATAGTAGAAGGCTTTCCCACCTAATCTTTCCAACATTTGGTCAATAAATTGTATGGGGAAATGGTCCTAACGAGTTGCCTTATTGAGCTTGCGATAATTCATACATACTTTCCATCTCGTGATAGTACGAGTTGGAATAAGCTCATTATTACCATTGCAAACCATTGTGACACATCTTTTCTTAGGTAGACATTGTATAGGACTCACCTATGAGCTGTCGGAGATGAAATAAATAATGCCAGCGTCGAGCCACTTGATGATCTCTTCCTTAACAACTTCCTTCATGATTGGATTCAACCTCCTTTGTTGTTCAATATAATTGTTATGGCAATCCTCCAGTAAAATTTTATGCGTACATATAGTAGGGCTAATTCCCTTGGTGTCGACAATTATCCATCCTAATGCCTTCTTAGATCATCGGAGTACTTCCAACAACCTCACCTCTTCATCGGGTGCAAACTTCAAAGAAATAACTGCTGACAAAGTGTTATCTTCTTCCAAATAAGCATATTTTAAGTGCATCGGCAAACGCTTCAACTCCAACATGGGTGTTCCTCTGTAGATGAGTTAAGAGGCTTGAAAGAGTGATCTGATAAATCCAAGGATTCAAAATTCTTCCCTTGTCTATCCACAAATTGCTTGGCTTCCGCAAGTTCACCAAGGTCCTAAAAAATTATTGCGTCAGTTTGCTCAAGTGAGTCTTTATCACTATCAAAATTGCTGTGGCAAAATCTTGTGAACTCTTCCTCCACTATTGTTTCTATCAAATAAATGGTGTGACATTATTCATTCTTATCAGCACATTTCAAGGCATTGAATGCCTTGAACGTGATTGTTGTTCATTTACGCTTATGGTCAATTCACTTTTCTACACATCAATTAAAGTCTTGCATGTAGCAAGAAATGGTCTTTCAAGAATAATTGGCACATCATGGTCAGCTTCACAATCTAAAATAAGGAAATCTACAGAAAAATAAATTTATCTACTCTTAGCAGCACATCATCAATTTTACCTTCCGGATGTGCATAAGAACGATCAGCCAGTTGCAACGTAATCGTAGTAGGTCTCACTCTGAAATCACATAAAGTCTTTCCAATAAATGGTTTCCAATTGAACAAGGAATATTGAAACTCCTTGGGTCCTTCAACTTTGGAGGTAATTTATTCTTCAACATCGTTGTGCACCCTTCAGTGAAAGCAACAGTTTCAAATTCTCCTAATTTTCATTTCTTTGACAGTATATCTTTCATAAATTTCACATAATTAGGTATCTGCTCCAAAGCTTCCACCAATGGTATGTTAATGTGAAGCTGTTTAAGGACATCTAGAAATCTCTTGAACTGGGCTTCTTGTCTATAATTGTGGAATTGCTGAGGAAATGGTGGAGGTGGTCGTCCTTCAGGTTGCTGATGCAGTTTTGCTATAGCATATTCATTGGTAAAATGATTTGATTTTGCTACATCAGTCTGTTGTTTAGCCTTTCCAGTTGCAATGTAATTTTCAGATGTTTCTAAAATCTTTTCATGGTTGCACTTTGAATTTCCGTCTTCTACAATGACATCTTTAACAATTTCATTCAGCTAAGTCCAACTTCTGAGACTGATTTCATTACAAATCTTCTTCCTTTGTGATCTCAAATTCTCGGTAACACTTGACAAAGCTTCTTGAAATGTCAAATTTAAAGCATTTGGTATTTGCCCCAGTTCATTCTCAAGAGCATGAAGGGATGCAACTTGAATCTGGATCACAACATCATTCTTAGCCATATACTCTTTCAAAAAAAGCTTTAATAGGTGATGATGATGAAGGAACCGATGCCTGACCTTGTTGGGCATTCTGCCTCGGCATAGGTTGAGTATAATCAAGTAATGCACTGATGGCATTCTATCTTGCAGCATTGTTAAATTTCCCTGCACCTTAATTATTCTAGCTAAATTTTGGTTGTTTCTTCCATTCTGGATTGTAGGTGATGGAACAGGGGTTATTACTCCTATTGAAATTACCCATGTAAAACACAGATGCTGGGTTCAATGGGCATTCGTCAAACACATGGTCTTTGCCACAATAAACATACGATAGCTCGACTGATTTCATCTCTTGAACTGCAGTGGGCCTCTTCATTGTTTTGATCATATTAGTTAAAGATGATACTTGGGTAATCAATGAAGTGATTGCATCAAGTTCCATGGTGCCAGCAGTTCTCCTACCAGTCCCAATTCGCGTGGTAGGATATTAATAATCATTATTGGCAATTCGTTCCAAAATCTCATCAGCTTCCTTATAAGGTTTATCCAACAAAGTACCATTGGTAAAAGCATCAACTACCATCCTTGTATGTACATTCAACTCATTATAAAACATCTCCATCTGAGTCCAGTTTTGAAACCCATGCATCAAATATTTCCACAGTAATTCTGTAAATCTTTCCCAAGCTTCGTACAGTGTTTCACCTTCTGATTGTAGAAAAGACATGATGTCATTTCTAAGCTTGGCATTCATGTTTGGTGGATTATACCGTAATAAAAACCTCCGACAAAGGTCATTCCATGATTCCACTGTCCCTGATGAGAAAGATTAAGCCACACTCTTGCTAGATCTCTCAAGGAATATTGAAACAATTTAAGTCACAAGGTGTCTTCAGGAACACCCTAGTGTCTAAATGAGTCAAATACTTCTAGAAAAAGTCTTAAGTGAAGTCTTGGATCCTCATTTGGTGACCCACTGAACTGTTCAATTGTTTTCAGTATTTGAAAAATTACTGGTTTCAATTCAAATTGCTGAGCTTGTATGTGTGGTCTGACTATCCCTGGATTCAAGTCATCCAAAATTGGCACAACATGCTCTTGAATTGGCCTGTCTCAGTCATCTATCACACGATGAATAGGAAGATCAACATCCTGACCATTTGGATTTAATGGATCATTCAAACTAGGATCATTCCTTTCCCTAGCCATGTTACACACTTCTTTTCTCCTTCTTCGTAAAGTTCTCTCTATCTCTAGGTCAAAAGGATACTCTCTGTTAGCAGGAATGCCTCTACTCATGCACTAACGACAAACCTGTAGAAATTAAAAATAACTAAGTTAAATAAAACAAATGGAATTAGTAAAATAATAAAACCAAATTTCACCAAAACTTTTTATCCTCGAAAATGGCGCCAAAAACTTGTTTTGTGTTAATATGATATGCGAATTGTGCAAGTATACTCGTCGGTTCAAGTAATAAAGTGATAAGTGAGATCGTCTCCACAGGGATTGAATAGGTATAAAATGGTTAGGTTATTATAGTAAAGTGAGATTATTGCTAAGGAAATAATAATAATAATAATAATGCAATGGCAATTAGGAGAATAATATTGTATAAAATGTTCAAAACAAATAAGTAAACAATTAGGGATGTGAAAATAGAGATGCTACGGAAAATATTAAAGAATCTATGATGTTGACATGGAAGGTTGGGATTACTATGAATCTACCCTTGTTAACCAAATATGCCTCAGCAAAATCAATCTTATTCTACTAGTCGGAAGAGATCTAAAACAATCTACTTCTTTCGAGACCAAGACCTCAAGTTACCTTGCCTAAAGCGATATATGTCTATAGGCCTTTAGCACAGTACCTAGCACTATTTTGTTTTCCTTCCGTATGGAACACTGCTCTATGTGTAGAGATTGCTACAAGTATTCAGTCGAATATTTGCTCATATCGTTCAATTTTGATCTAACTAACCTAACCTTTTCAGTATTAGATTAATTTTATAAACATGCTACACATTCATCTATGTCTAGAGATTATGCGCATGCAATTCATAAATATCATTGAATGAAACAATAAATTAAAACTAATCTAGGATTTAGTCATTAAAAGAATTAAAGGTTTCATCAAGCAATCCCAACCCTATGAGATTAACTCATGGGTTGGCAAATAACATTCAAATTCAGAATAGCATTCAACATCATTCTTCTCAATTCAATTCATAAAACAATAAATAATTAAGTAAAAGAAGAACTTCAGGAAATGGCTGTCGCCTATCCAGCCCCACAGCTTTGGTGTCCCAATCTAATGTTGGCAAAGAGGAACTATCTTCTTCTTCTCCCTTACAATTCTGCCTTGTTCTCAACTGTTATCCTCTACTCCCATCCAAGGATCATTTTTTAAATTGTCTCAACAACCGTCTCCTTTTTTTTAATTTTTTTTTAGGTTTTATATCTCTTCCTTTAGATTATGCCCATCATCCCATGATCCCATGATATTTTTCCTTTCTTTTAGGCTGATTTTTCTAGTATACGTACAATAAGGCTGATAATGGTTAAGTGTTGACTGGGTCTCTTTCTAGTATTGCCACGACATTTGTGTTGGCAAACTGTCTAGCCTTTTGCCATGACAAACCTTCACTCATATACTTATTTTCCTCATCTGCACCTGCCACTCAATCAACAAACAAATCCTTCCCGCAAACAATTAAAAGTAACATATAATAACATTTAAGCACAGTTCAAGATCCCTAATGTAATGCCCTAAAAATACTAATATAAAATCCTAAAATGCAACTAAATTCACCTGAATACATGACAATTAACCAAGTCTAAAGGCATGACATATAACTCTTTTCAAGATTTATCACCTGTATTGCGACACTGAAGGCAGTTTCTTATTTTTTTCATTATGCTCTCTATGTTGCGACACTGGATCTCCTATGTTACAACATAGCTTCCAGGATTGGCCCAAAATTCCTTCTAATGATCTCCTGTACATTCACGAAGTACGTTAGCTCTCTCTTAGGCCTCATTCAGCCCTTAAGGTCAATAAAAGACGCGGTTTGCACGTTTTATTGAATAAAAGTAAAACTAAAGAAACTCAATTAAAATATAACTAAAATGCTTATATTCAAGCTCCTTAAATGTGAAAACTAGTTTAATCCACTACACTGAATTACGACAGATCAAGGCCTGACAACCCTAGGAAGTCATCAAGGTGGGAATTAACCCAAAATTGGTATGGCCCATCTGTGAACACCTTCACCCCAAATCGGTCTGGACTGTGAGGTCGGAAGATAAGTAGTCATTGCTGACTTGTTATTTGAGTAGAATATTAGAAGATCCTACTAGGGTAGCAACTAGTTGATTGACGAGGAACTCGAAGCGACTGGTGATGGGGATTACCGAAGTGAGCTAATCACCCATAATCATGTACGATTATTTATATTCTTCAATCTCTTTAATTTTTGTTCTTTATGTTATTTTAATTTTATTATTATGAAAACCCTAAAAACTTCTATTTATTTTACGTTCGTACTATAACTAAACTAAAGTACAAATTAGATCTTTCAGTTTTTGGTTAAAATTGATCTCATATCACGGGGTTAGAACTTGAGTCTCACGTTCCGTGCTACCTTAGGCGATCCTTTCTTCCAAACACACCTAAGTTAGTTTAACCACCAACAATTGAGGATTCAACTAGAATTCCTCCAAGGCACCAATTTTTATAGCGGAAGCAACTTAGCCAAAAGAAAGCCAAAACAATAAAAAGCCACAAGAAACAATGCAGGAGAGGTGTTTGAGTAAATGCTCTTTGAGAATTATATTACTCTTAAGAATTCAAGATATAATGGATGATTTACAAGTGAATGGGAGACTCTTTGTTTATAGTTGAACTCCCTCAAAACTAACGATCTAGATTAAGTTACATCGACAGACGAGATTAAACCTATCCCTTAAATCAAGGGATTTTCATTATTACAATATCAAATATAATATAATATTTACAAGATATGATTCCTATAAATCTTTTAAGATTAGTTCCATACTTACCAAGGTAGCCTACCTTTCTAAATCTGCATCATTGGCCTACCCAAGCTTCAATCTGATAGGCTTTTCCAACAACGCTTTGAATCGGGCCAGTTATTGTGGGCTAAATGATCCCCATCTAATTAATATACCTCTATGAGACTTATCTTGTGTGATAGGCTTTGCACTTTGACCCGTGACATTCTCCCCCACCCATTCTTACAACGCCCTCATTACGCCTTTAGAATGGCACTGACTTGATTCGCCTCAAAACTCTCTCGTTGCCTTAGCTCTTTCTCAACTAGTCTTGCTATTAATTTGACCCTTCTTTAGGAACCTTCGCCTCGGCTTCCGTTGTCTCTTAACTGAAATTGTTACACTCATTGGTACTTCTCATTGGCAAGAAGTCTTCGCTCTAAGTTGCCCCAATTTTCACATGCTCCGATCTGCATCCTCTTGATTCACACTACTTGGCTTCGAATTGCCCAAAGTCTCTCGGCCTCCTTGCGTAAAAACTTTCAGTGGGTCCCTATGATCTTGCCAAGCTAATAAGTAAGAATTTAAAACACTAACCAAAGTGTTCGAATGTACCTTACTCACAGCAATTACTTGTCCCGACTATTTTTGCATCACTTCTTTTCCCTCAAAGTCCGATACACAACCCACCTTACCCAAAGGTGGTAGCTCCACAATTGACTCTCCAGTCCTCATATCGATCCAATGCACCACTAATATTTTTGAAGGGGCTTTATGTAATAGCTCGGCCTTCAGTGGTGTTGGAAATAGTGGTTTCAGGGCCACAAGTCTGATGAGTAAGTTCGTAAATATTATTATTTAATATTTTTGAAGGGGCTTTATGTAACAGCCCAGTCTTCAGTGGTGTTGGAAATAGTAGTTTCAGGGCCACAAGTCTGATGAGTAAGTTCGTAAATATTATTATTTAAGATTTATGAGTCAAATATGGTATTAAAAAAATTTGTTTTGACAATTTATGCTATTCGAATGAACAATTATGTTTAAGTGGTAAAACCACTAAAGTCAAGTGGTTTTTGAAAATGAGGTATCGGGACCTCGTTCCTATAACTCAAGCCGTAAATATTTTTATAAATACTTAT
>JABEZY010273061.1:0-12254 GCA_013467495.1 Gossypium gossypioides
CAGTCAGTCAATTTATCATAAAGTATTCTTATACCATTACCCCATAAACAATCCAATTATATGGCTACAATGTACTGTTATATAGAAATCCATTCCTGGTCAATGGCAACTAATATACTGAAATGATGGCCTCATCCTTACAAACGTTTATCACAAATAATATGTTTCAAAAGTGGCAATTGAAAGTGGAAACTTTTATAACCAAGATCACCAATGACCAAAGAGGCAAATATGAATAAAAACAAAAATAACTTATTAAAGTCAACTCCGGATGAGCCTAAAACCTAGCTTAGTTGTATCAGTATATCCGAACCCTAACATCTGCAATCCCTTTCCTTTTATCTCTAAGGCTAAAACTAGTAAAAATACATACAAATTTTGTACCAAGAGTCAAATTGCATTTCCTCTTTTACTCAAATAATAAGTAAATTAATCCTTGTATGTTATATCAAAGAGCAAATTGGTCTTTTCTATTAAAAGAATTATCCATTTCTACCATTAAAAACTGACATGGTTGGTAGAATACTCAAATAGTTATACATGGCATGCCACGTGTCCCTCATTCTAATGTGTACATGGACCAGTTTTTAACAATAGAAATGAATGAAATTTTTAACAAAGGACCAATTTGCTTTTTGATCTAACATCTAGGGACTAATTTGCCATAGAGGAACAAGTCAACAATAGATGTGTATGTAGATAGATAGAGGAAAAAATGAAGACATACAACCAGAAACTTGTACAATTCTGACCACTTCCAACTCCAAGATAATAGGACAAAATCAATGTAACAAATGCACTGATGTTATGGTAATGGAATTGTATCATCTGAACAGTAGTGAATGTTAGGCATGACGGCAAACACTTTTAAAATATGAGTCAACTTCTAGTCACTGTCATGTTCACAACCAGATATACCTCCTAATCACACCATTAATTAACAGGCAAAGCCTCATTCCCCTTAGGAACTTGAAATATCCTGTGTTTTAATCCTTTTACTTTTATGATCTAGGCACTAGAGTAGTTTAAAAGCCTTAAAATGCACCGTGCATCACCAAAAATGAATGAAACATAGATTGTGAACATTTCATAACCATCTGTTTAAGATCACAAAACCCTTTGAAAATGATAGATATCAACCTTCTAGGTTATAGTCTTTATAAAAGCCCTTTATCCTAATAGCAATTCTGGTATAAATCCCATTGCAAAGACTATGTAATAAGAGCTTTTAGGAAAAACTATGTAACCAAAGGGAGGTGTGAAATTAGTGCTAGAATCATTATGAAGTGAATGATTATAAACTATGTTACTCGAACTTGGATGTGAGTGTTGGCAGGTATGTATCCAACACAGGTGTAGTCCATTGGCTATAAGTTTTTCAATGTATTTGGAGGTTCCTTGTTGGCTCATATCCCATACCCATGTCACAAAATATGTCAAACATGGATACTTCATGAAAAATGATGAGTCGGAGCGACAATATATCATAGAAGGCAAGAGCAGAGCTATGAGGTAAAAAGTACAGGTTGTGATCGAAGTCTTGGAGTAGGACCAGAAAGATAAATAGGAAAATAAAAAATTAATGCTTTCAAGCAAATATGTGTCCTTTCCCTTTACATGTTCACCAGACGACATCTACCTTTAGACAACCAGAACCTCAGTATAACAGTATATATTTATTATATACAAATGAACACAAGGATTTAAGAAGCAGTTCCGATTTATACCTCTGATGAGAAGATACAAGGTGTCTAGTTCTAAAATTTTATAGAGGCCTCAATAGTGGGTAGTCTTCAAGTAGTTCTCGCTCTGATAATGTGTCATTTTCATTCTGAGGTGTCCACAAGACCTCAACTGCCTGAATGATAATCAAAGAGATGTCAGGAATGAGCAATCCCGAAAAGTCATAGTTGGGGAATAAGATAATTCATACCAATATTTTGCTTGAAGGGATGGAGGCAAGTTTTTGCAAGGCTTCCTTTAAATCACCACTTCCATTGATGGGGGGCAATTTATGCATTCCTTCAGCAGCCACCAAAATTGTTATCTGAAATTTCAGAAATTGGATATAAATTAAAGAAAATAACAGAAACAATTAACTTGAAACTTGAGTTATAATCCTTATTCCATCTGAAACTCAAAAAGACAACTCTATCATAACTATGCCATTTCATAGTCTATTCATCCAGAATGATGGATTAAAACTCTAGACAAATGAAAATTTAATATCAGAGTTCAAGGGTTAACTAGAATGCTGAAGAAATTTATCCCTTAAACCCGCTTTACATCAATTTTAATGGTAATTTGTTACTATCCTAAAGAAGCAATATCTCTCCATACTTCCATGCAGATAAAACATAGTATGTGGGTTCCTCTAATGCTTGCATGATATAACTCACTGAATGGGTGGATGCTTTGCAAAATACACAATATTCCAGAATGATGTCTTCAAAACATTGCACCCAATACATTTGCAGAAACTATAACTTAAGAAGCGAGGTCTTACCACTATGTACTCATTGCTAAATCCACTAGCTTTCTGGCTGCTTGTACTTTGCCTTTTAATATTGTTCACATTCACTAGAGTCTCTTCATCAAATTTACCCCGTTCTTCAATAGAGAGCTGATTGAAGCGTTTCTCCCCATCGTCTATGCTCCGTTTCACATCTACCTGGCAATATATGATATGTGCAAATTCATGCATACGACAATCAAGTTGTGAATTTAAAGGAAGCTCATAAACTAGAACTGCAAAGAAAAAGGACTAATTATGACAATGATATACTTTGAATGGAACTCTTACAATAATAGGACCCTCAAGTCACATGGTCAATGAGGATTGCGAAAAGAATGACAGTCCTAGATATCTCCCCATAAGCCCATTTTTATAAATTACAAACAGTGGTGAACATCTTCAACCAAGACCTCTCAAACTACAATTTATCATCGTTGAAATCCTTAAAACAAAATACTTACATCCACAATAAGAGCTCCTAAAATAAACTGTCACAGATAGACACACATCCAAAGAGAGAGCCTCACTGTCAGCCATTCAATTAATGAAGTATGCTGAAATATGTCTACCTATGTAACTATCAACTTACATATATTTCAGAGTGTGGCAGCACTCAAAATAGACATGAGCGAAGTCTACAATTGAATTAACTGGAAATTTATCCAAGCAATCCTTGAGCTTATAGAATTTAGTCAGAAATGGGTCAAAATCATTATGCAATGTATATCCACAGTCTCATATCAGGTCCTTGTGAATGGAAGCCTCTCAGAACAATTTAAGCCTTGTAGGGGTTTAAGTCGGGGGATCCCATCTCCTTATCTTTCCTTGTTGTGCCAAAATGTCCTCTCTCTGACGCTAATAAAGGCTGAAAATGAACAGCAAGTGAAAGGGGCCAAAATCAGTATGGGAGCCTCACCTATCACTCATCCATTATTCGCAAACAATACCTTTCTTTTCTTTAGAGCTGATGTTCAGGCGTGTAGAGCCGTCAAAGGTATTCTCAATGAATTTTGAAGGCTTTCAAGGCAAAAGATTAATTTTGAAAAGTCTGAGCTCTTGCTGAGTCCTTCCACCAAATCAAATGCAAGAAGATGGTTTAGCGGAATCTTCAATGTTAAAAGGTCAACCCAGCAAATATCTGAGTGAGAAGTTTGATGCCATTAATAAGAAAGGGAGTTCTTTTGATCCATTCTTGACAAAATTAATAGCAAGCTTGCATTGTGGAAAGTTACATGTTTGTCTCAAGGAAGAAGATTAACCCTCGTCATATCCATTTTAGCCCCCTTACCCTTATTTTATGTTCGCTTGCTTCAATGCTCCAAAAAAATCTGTGAAAAGATTGACCAAGTGGCTCGATCCTTCCGGTGCGGACATGAGATTGGGCAAAAAAACTTCATCTTTGTAATTGGGATAAACTTTGCTCACCTATTAATGAAGGTGGTCTTGGTATACACCAGACTTCTCCTAATGCTCTCGTTACTAAGATCTTAAAAGTCAAGTATTGTCAATCACAAGACTTGGAGCTTGTTTGTCCTAAACTTTCGGTTTCCTACAACTGGAAAGGGATTCTTAAAGATAAGTGATCTCTGTAATAAAGGCAAAGATATCCAAATTTGGAGTGGGGAACAATGTTGGATTCAGACATCCCAAACGGGAACTCAGTTGAATACAGCTAGAACCAACTATTACCAAGTTCATATAGGCAGCTTGCTAAAAAGTAACGGTAAGTTGTGAAATGAGCATAAGATCAGATAGGATCTCAAAGATTATGCGGTTCACAGCAAAATCTTTCTCTTATTTTAGTGGGAAGTACAAACTAGTAAGAAAGGACAACCTTGAAGGTAGATTTTCAGTTAAAGGGGATACAGCCTACTATGGAATCTGAAGAGCGATAAAGCAATCATGGTAGGATCAATAATAAATGGAGAAGGTTGTGGAAGCTCAAACTTCCTTTTAAGTTCATCATTTTTCTACAGAAGATTTGCAACAAATGCTTGCCAACCAAAGACTTAAGAAAAGAAATATAATTTCTCACAACACTTTTGTCCCTTTTTCTCTGAGGATACTGAGGACTTAGAGCACATACTTATTTCATGTTCTTTTACTAGGGTTGTCTAAATTGGAAGCTCTCTCACTCTAAGAATTAATCTCTTTTTCCTTAAACTTGTTATCAGAATAGATGGATCAATGGCTACACGTTAAGGATATCGATACTCAGGAGACTAGGGGGTTCCATACTACCTTCGTGTGTATTTTGTGGGCTATTTAGAAAGTGTGAAATGATACAATCTTCAACAAAGGAAGTCCTAATCCCCTCAATGCTCTTCGACATGCTAATTATATGATTGCTTTCACAATGAAAGCTGAGAAATTTAGTGCAGGAAAATTCTTCTTCTTATAAAGGAAATACAACCTAACTTATATATTAGGATGACTGACATTTCAGTCCATTATTCTAGGAAAGATAATGAGACAATCCCACAAAGTTAGGAATCTTAATAAACTAGGAAAGCAACTAATTAGAAATCAATAATGACTAATCCTATTTGTCTTAGGAAACTAAATAATAAATCCTAATCTACCAGATTACAGCATATCAGTAAATTCCAAATATATACAAGCTAATTTGGCTATTTTCTACACTCCCCCTCAAGCTGGGGTGTATATGTTATACAATCCTAGCTTGGAGTTGAATTCATTGAAGCTGATTCTTGGAAGAGCTTTGGTGAGAATGTCAGCAAGTTGCAGTTGAGTAGGGATGTAGTTCAGTTGGACAATTCCATTGTTGACCTTCTTGAAATGAAATGTCTGTCAATTTCCACATGCTTGGTTCTGTCGTGATGAACTGGATTTTTAGCAATGCTTATGGCAGATTGACTGTCACTATGTAATTTTATTTGGTCCTTAAAATCAACCTTTAATTCTCTTAATAATCTCTAAATCCACATTCCTTCGCAAATGCCCAAAGCAAGAGCACGATATTCTGATTCTGCACTACTTCTTGACACCACAGACCGCTTTTTGCTTCTCCATGTAACAAGATTGCCCCAAACAAAGGAGTAGTAACCACTTGTTCATCTTCTTTCAGTCAATTCTCCAGCCCAACTTGCGTCAGTGTAAACTTCTATCTCACGACTTTCACTCTTTTTGAAGAGTAAACCGTGGCCCGGTGTCATCTTTAGGTATCTAAGAATCCAATTCACAGCCTCTAAATGTTCCTTATGCAAATCATTCATGTGCTGGCTAACAACACTAACTGAGAATGCAATGTCTAGCCTCGTATGTGAGAGATAGATCAATTTGCCCACTAGTCTTTGATATTGCCCTTTATCCACTGGTACACTTTCCACATTTAACTTCAGGTTGGGATCCATAGGCGCATCTGTAGGTTTACACCCAAGCATGCCAATCTCATTTAGCAAATTTAAGATGTACTTTCTTTGGGATATAACAATCTCTGCCTTAGATAGAGCAACCTCCATGCCTAGAAAATATCTGAGAGTGCCAAGATCTTTAATTTCAAATTCAGTAGCAAGTAATCTTTTGAGTTTGATAATTTCCTCAGAGTTATCTCCAGTTAGAATGATGTCATCGACGTAAACAATGAGAATAGCAATTCTACCTTTTGATGAGGATTTCACAAATAAGGAATGATCTGTCTGGCATTGATTGTATCCGTTTTTTACTATTGTTTTGGAAAACCTGTCAAACCAGGCACGAGGTGATTGTTTTAGCCCATACAATGATTTC
Source organism: Gossypium gossypioides (assembly GCA_013467495.1). Taxonomy (NCBI): domain Eukaryota; kingdom Viridiplantae; phylum Streptophyta; class Magnoliopsida; order Malvales; family Malvaceae; genus Gossypium; species Gossypium gossypioides. The sequence goes on from JABEZY010273061.1 coordinate 6,266, forward strand.
TTCAACTTGCACACTTGATGGCTATTTGAAGAGTTTTCTAAACTTGGAGGTATTTCCATGTAAACATCTTCTTCAAGATCTCCGTTCAAAAAAGAATTTTTGATGTCTAGTTGGTACAAGGGCCAGTCTTTGTTTACTACTAGTGATAGCAGTACTCGAACTGTGTTTAACTTGGCAACAGGTGCAAAGGTTTCCTGATAATCGATTCCATATGACTAAGTAAAGCCCTTTGACACCAGTATGGCTTTAAACCTCTCGATACTTCCACCTGCTTTATGCTTAACTGCAAATATCCATTTGCAACTCACTTGCTTCTTCCCTTGAGGTAACTCTATAAGAGTCCAAGTTCCGTTGCTATCTAGAGCTCTGATTTCTTCCTCGACAGCCTTCTTCCATGTTGGATTTTTCAAGGCTTCTTGAATTGAATTTGGCATTTTTATATAATCAATCGCTAAAATATATGTTTTATATGATGGCAGCAATTTCCCATATGCCACATATTTCTCAATAGGATGGTTTGTACATGTTCAGACACCCTTTCTTTAAGCAATAGGCAAATAAGAATCATCAACAAAAGGAACAAGAGGCTCACGAGTTGAAGAATCCATACCAGTATGAAATTTTGAAGCAGGAGGCTCCGGTTCAAGTTCTTGACAATCTCTGATTTGAGTGTCATTCTCTAGATTTCCAGTAGGTCATCTCCTTCTAGAATAGACATGAAGTTTTTGATAATTTGCACCAAGTTGAGGTTTAGTGGACTCATGGAATTGAGACTCAGATGGTGTGTCGTTTGGACCTGATGTGGAATGGAGATTCGGATTTTGAAGACTTGAAAGGGGGTAAGGATGCCAGATTGACACTTTGGGGTGAAACCTTCACGGATTGAATGTTTTGAAGAATGTCCCAAAGCGGAAATTCCCTCGAGTTCTCCCCCTGAATTTTGGATTTGGAAATATAGGATTGGTGTTCAAAAAATGTGACATCCATGGAATTGTACATCTTTCGAGTAACATGTGAATAACACTTGTACCCTTTTTTACTAGAAGAATATCCTAGGAAAATGCATTTGACTAATTTGGGATCAAGTTTGGTTCGATGTTGGTGTATGTGAACAAATGTTAAACAACCAAAGACTCAAAGTGGAAGATCAGAAGAAAAAAATTTAGCACGAGGAAAGGCTTGTAAGAGGACTTCACGAGGTCTCTGAAATTTTAGCACTCGACTAAGCATTCTATTGATGAGATAGGTGGCAGTAAAGATGGCTTCGCCGCAGAAACGTTTAGGTACATGATTAGTAAACATGAGTGATCTAGTTACCTCAATGTGTCTATTTTTCCTCTCGGCTATCCCATTTTGTTGAGGGGTGTCAACACAGGAACTCACATGAATAATTCCTTGTTTTATGAAATATGAACCCAAGGCTGATGAAAAATACTCCCTGCCATTATCGGTCTTAAGAATCTGAATTTTGCTTTTGAATTGGGTGTGAATCATGGAATAAAAAGACTTAAAGATTTCCCCAGTTTCAAATTTTTCTTTCATAAGGAATACTCAAGTGGTTCTAGTATGATCGTCTATGAAAAATATGAACCAGTGAGCCCTATTAATATTTTTCACTCGTGAGGGTCCCCAAATGTCATTATGAATTATAGAGAAGGGATGTAAAGGCTTATATCGAATGCTAGGATAAACATGTTGTGTGTGTTTAGCAAGTTGACATATTTCACAATGAAAAAACTTTAAATTTTTTTTGATGAACAAATGAGGAAGCAATTTTTCAAGGTACAGAAAATTTGGGTGACCAAGGCGAAAGTGCCATAACATGACTTGATTTGCGTTTGAAACAGAAACAGAATTAGAGAAAGAGTTAGAAACACAACTTAAATCAACTTGTTCATACAGAGGAGAGTTCCCTTTAAGCAAGTAGAGACCAACACACATTTCAGCACTGCCAATCACCTTCCCCAAATCCGCTGTCTGAAATTCACAAAGATTTGGATAAAATTTAGTCACAGAATTCAAGTCATGGGTGAGTTTGCTAATAGAAATCAGATTACAATCTAATTTTGGAACATAAAGGACAGATGAGAGAAGAAGGTCCTCTGTCAATTTGATTGATCCAATTCCTGCCACTTTTGAGAGTGATCCATCTACTATTCGTACTGTATAAGGGCTTGAATATGGACTGGACTTATGGAATACATTGATATCTTCGGTCATGTGATCTGAAGCTCCAGAATCAACTATCCATAGTCTTAATTTTCTGGTTGTTGCAATATGAGCAGAAGAAAATGTACCTTGACGTACTAGCATGCTTGTATACTGTTCGGTAGAGGGTGATATCTGTCCAAGTAAGTTCTGCAATACCTCAATTTGCTCTCAGGTGAACGGATTGATTTCCTTGCTAGTGTTGTTGTTGTTGGAAGTGTTGACAGCATTTGCTCGGCTGTCCTGATCCTGGCATGCTCGGTTAGGCCTCTAATCAACAGGCTTCCCATGTAATTTCCAGCAAGTTTCTCTGAGGTGACCAAGTTTCTTACAATGGTCGCACCATGGTCTTCCTTTTCTTTGCTTGTTATCCCGATATGAGTTATGTGTATACAAGGCGGAGCCTTCAACAACTGGGAAACTCATTTTTTTTGTCATCATCAATTTCTTCCTGCTTTCTTGTCTTCTGACTTCAGCAAATGCCTCTCGGATGGAAGGTAGAGGCTTGCTGCCCAAGATTCTCCTCCTTCATCCAAATCCTTATTGAGACCAAGGAGAAATTTGAATGTTCTCTTTTGATCAACAATCTTTTTGTGTAAAGTTGCATCATCTGGACATTTCCAAAGGTATATTTCAAACATATCAAGGTGCTGCCAGTACCTGGTTATTGTGTTGAAATATTGAGAGATAGTCATCTCCCCTTGTTGTAGATCATGAAGACTAGTTTCAATTTCAAAAAGTTCAGAGGTATTTTCGGAACTGGAGTAAGTTTCTCTTATCGCATCCCAGATTTCCTTGGTTGTTTTGTAGAGAAGGAAATTTTCTCCAATTTCCGTGGTCATGGAGTTTATTAGCCATGACATGACCATGTGATTTTCAATCTTCCACGTGCGACACTTGGGATCCGTTGTTGTCGAAATAGGATCCTTATCAGTGAGATAATTATCCTTGCCTCTACCAGAAATATACATAAGGACAGATTGTGACAACTGAAGAAAAATGTGGCCATTGAGTTTGAGAATAGTAATAGGAAGATGAGAGTTTTCGATGATATTGGCTGAGGAATTTTCATAGTTTTTGGCTGATGGATTTTGCTCGGGTCTAGAATTGACTTCTGACGAGGAGATGGTTTCTGTATCCATGCTGTTTTAGGGTTTAGAGCCTAGCTCTAGTACCATGAGAAATTTAGTGTAGGAAAATTCTTCTTCTTATAAAGGAAATACAACTAACTTATATATTAGGATGACTGACATTTCAGTCCATTATTCTAGGAAAGATAATGGGACAATCCCACAAAGTTAGGAATCTAAATAAACTAAGAAAGCAACTAATTAGAAATCAATAATGACTGATCCTATTTGTCTTAGGAAACTAAATAATAAATCCTACTCTACCAGATTACAGCATATCAGTAAATCCCTAATATATAAAAGCTAATTTGGCTCTTTTCTACAAAAGCTTTTGATCAACCTGTCCACACTAGTAGATCTAGACTAATTGTTCCAGAAGCTCATGCTCATTTCTCAATTTGACATCTAGTCTCATGGAATGGAACTTAAGTTTATGGATCAACAAAGTCAAAGATTATCTGCATTATGGAGGAGCGGTTGTTGCAAGGGATTCGAGAGGAAATTCTATTTTGATTTGCAGAAGTTTGCTCGTTCACTCGAAGGTTAAAGCTCGAATTTTAATTCATCGTTTTGCGCCGCTCAAAATAGGAGGCCAACTCCTGTAGAATTATTAACAAGGAAAAACATTGGCTCAACATCATTAAAGGCAGAACGAAGGTTGGATGGAAACTTATCCAGGGATGGCAGACATTAGAGAACCAATGCATATGGTAAAGATTTGTACAGGAGGCTTCTCGAACCAAGGAATGAGAAAGGAAACAAGAGAGCTTGCAAGATAACATATCCTTTAGTTGATTGTAGCATGCTGATTTATTTGGTTTCCATGCAAAATATTTGCATTATGTACCAAAAAGAAAAATGTGGCAGCATGTTAGTTTTTAGAGCATTATATGCATGCACCAGAACCTTTACGTCTACCACCAAGCATATGATGTTCATTAAACAATTCTTGGAGACTCAAGGTACAAAAAACCATATCCACGTATGTAATTAGTTCACCAAGGGAGACAAATATGTACGTATATATATTTCAGAAAGGTTAACTTACAGATGAATAACCAGAGATGCAATAATCAGGATGGCGAAGCAAAGCTAGTGTTGTCTCTGCAAACATAAAAAAATATGGATGTAACATAACCGGTCTGACAGATATTGAACTTGACATGTTTAAGAAAAATAAGAGAATACACAACTTAGAACCAGGGCAGCTTATACATGTCATAAGTACTGCTACAGTAAAACAAAAAGAAGAAAGCAGTCATATGCCCACTTCTTGCATTGGAAATATCATTTAACCATAAACAAAATGTAATGAATGGCATCTATGCGCATTTCAATCAAACTAAATCATTAAATAGGGTAAAAAGCTTATGCCCTTTCTTGTCATAATTGTATGCCAAAAATTTTTTTAGCTCTCATGCAGTTGCTATTTACTAAAGCAGATTTCAGAATATCAAATATCATAGTTATGCTATAGAGATATAAGACTTGTGCATGGCCTCTTAGGTTATTATATTTTCTTTATGACTAGGCTAATACTCGGAGATAGTGCAAAGATGATTGCTACAACAGTTAAAAAGGAATAACATTTTCATCTATCTTCACTTCCCAACTGTAATCTACATAATGCATAGAACACCACCACTATATCCAGTAAGACTCTAATTAACTATAGACAGATCTTAGAATGCTTTACCTGTCAACACAAAGCTCAGACCCTCAGAGGTAGAGGTATCAGCAACTTCAGCAATCCGATTAAGATCCCTTTGAAGAGACCGTCCCATACCCAACAACCCAACCTAATAATAAAAACAATGAGACTACAAATGAACAAATGGTAATTGAATTCCATCAGTAATGGCAACCATCACAATTCTGTGTCCATCTCACTTCCTTGTCTAGCTCATTTCACATGACAATTATTCATACAAAATTAAGTCTTGACACTTTATTACAAAAAGGAATTCATATTAAAGTCAGCTTTAAAGATTCTACCAGAATTCACATTTAAGCAACCCTCCTCTATAGACACCCGATTTTGTCAGGGTCATTCTCAAGTCTCACTTTGATTTCTCCTAATCTGGATTGGTCCATTCTTTTGTGCCTTTTGTCTAGCATGCCGGATGTTACAACATCTCTGTATATCACATTTATTTCACATTCAATCTATGCAGTTGAATTTCCACATGTTGATTACCCGTGTATTTATCCATACATCTGAACACCACTACTTCATATCTTACTTCCACACATCTGATCGGTAGCATTCTCACTCTGAAATTGGATATTAATTTATTGATATGCATCAATTATGCAAAAAACAAAGGAACAAATCCTTAAAACATAGTCTTTCTTTTTATCTAAAAACCAGCTTCACCATCATTACAAGGAGATCAGCATACTTTTTTATGATTAAAGAAAGCAGTTGATTCATTAATGTTAAACATCATTCAAGGACTTTATCACCTATGCAAACATACTTAAAGCAAAAGAACAACTAAAAAGCAATAAAAGAAAATCCAAAAGCTTACCTGAAGCTTAATAACACTAGTCCTTTCGCTAGCAGTGAGCACACTACTCTCAGACCGATCAGAAAGGAACCCGGAGACCAAAACAAAGGCAGCAAACCCAACCAAAATCAAGAAAAAACT
>JABEZY010273140.1:0-10130 GCA_013467495.1 Gossypium gossypioides
TTCTCCAATATTTCCTTATAAATAGATGACACTAGTAAAGCTATTTACAATAGAAGTTTCATATATTGTCATTTTTCCAGAATGTAATAAAAATTTATTTTCTAAGAATAACTTTTATTTTCTGGAAATTACAATTTTACCAATTTATATTGAAAGAGAATTACTTCTATACTAAAAGTAATAAATTATTTTTACTTCTATATTTGGTTCATGATTATTCGAGGCCACACTCGAATCAATTCATGGTACAAAAAAAGCAGAGACGATCCGTCTTGCTCAAGGCACACGTACTTTTCGGGGAAATTTTATTACTATAAATCACAAACCGGATCAGTTTTCAAAATTTTAATTTCTCGCTGTAACTGAAAATTGTTTTTCTAAAGCAGATTTTTCCAACACAGCCCACTGTTTCAACCTTTCCTCCAAATAAGATTCCCAACAACTACTTGGCCCTCAACACCATGTTACTGAGATGCAGGAAAGAAATGCGTCTCATGGGGGAACAACTTCTGGATCTATAATGTCAGTTTTAAGAACAAAAAGAGCATCAATGCTTTCTGGAATAGCAAAATGCCCACAATGAATAGTTGATTGCAAAGTTGTCTGCAGGCAAAGACACTGCCAAAGGTGGTGATTTTCCCCTTTCACTAGAACCGGAAGCTATGTTATAGTCTACAGTCCGTAAAGTTAAGAAGGATCACGATGATAATGAAATGGTGCAAGATCTTTAACCTATCAATTGTCTAAAGTAGAAACCTCAAAATAAAGTTGTTTTTGTTGAAGAACAAATTGTAGCCTTCAGATTAGAGTTCTTGAAAGAGGCTAGGGATTCTAAGTCTGATGAAGATTCATGGAGTTACGCTAACAAATACTTAGCCCTTTTCTGTGTTGACTCACAACCTTTCCGCTTATTTCAATTTCCCTAAGTTGTCCTATACTAGTGACGGTCACCCAAAAGACCACTTAGCTTATTATAACAACCACATGAATATTCTTTAGGCTTCTGATGATATGAAATACAAAGCTTTCTCCATGAACCTTTCTAGCACTAATTGACAATGGTACTTGTCACTTCCCTCGAAATCCATCAAACACTTTGATCAATTAGTCAGGTTATTCATGAGCTCATTCTTAGCCAACAAAACCCCACAATTGTCTCATGCTTTGTTAGAGTATTCCCAAAGACCAATAATGAGATGATTGTAATCGCATACTCGTTTTACCCTGTTTGTTAATATAAAACACTGCCATTGTTATTTCAGTTTCTTTTTTTTTTTGTAAACAAAATTATTAATAATAAAGTCCTAAGAATAATATGATTATTCTTAAAATGTCACTATTCAAGTATTATTGTGGGCTTGGACAATAATAATGCCTTGAGACTAATGTGTAGTTGATTGAGGACAAAGTGTTGTCAATGACATAGGGATGTCAAAATCAATATATGAGTATGTGTTAGAGAACAACATACTAGACTGACCCACTATAAGTATGTTTATTGGATTATTATGTAATAGTCACAACATTACTCATAATGATAATTTTGTATATGATTCTCAGACTTGAGATCATCATTGTCCCAACATCATGAGTCATATACTTTGATACAGTCAAATGTCTACCATAACAAGTTGTACCATAAAGACTAATGTTGGGTATGTCACACTCTATATAGTGGGATATGATTGATAAATATAGTGTTTGTCCCTTTTACATAATGGGAGCAATATCTTAGGCCACTTGATGGAGTGAGACTAGAAATGCATGATCATGCTCAAATAAGTTAATATGAGATATCACACTTATTTTTTATTGTAGTCTACATAGAATATCAAAAAAAATGATATTGAACTATACAAGGGTGAGTATTCCATTACTTTTGTCCAATCTAGATATAAAGGATAAAAGAATATAATACACAAAAAATTTATCATAGAAAGGTCATGTCAAATCACAACTTCTTGTAACTTGGATAACAATGATGCATTGCTAGATGCCACTCATTTCTTGTAACATTAGATATGTTCTAGTACTACTAGTAATGTTACAAAAACCTACAGGGTTACACCCTATGGTTGAAGTGAACAAAATCCAAACATAGTTGGTATTGTGTTTAGCTATCACATGAATTAAATTAATTATTGAATTAATTTAATTTGACAGTTAAATATTGAACGCATTATATGTACAAACGTATTGTACACAAATAGAGAACATAATAAAAATTAATATATGAATTTGATTCATATAAAAATATTAACTGAATATAGTTTACCAAAATTATTAAAATAAATAGTTGTAATAATAATTTTCAGTCAAAGATAAAAAAAAATATGGAAGTCAATATTCTATTGGAAATAATATAATATTTTAATACTTTCCATATGTTTCTCTAAATAAAAAATAAAATGAATATTTCCATTTTTTTATTATTATGTGATATAAAATAAAACTGAATAGAATCCCTTATAGTGTGCATGTTACCAAGTAAAAGAAAATGAGGGTCTACCAACCAATTTTAGTTATTCTCTCTGAAAAGTTCAATGAGAGGTTTTCTTGTTTGTTCTTTGATTGGGTGGACTACGTAAAGGCTGAGACAATTTTGTTGCGGCTTGGGATCAACATTGTGCAAGGGAATCAGATTGAAAAAGTATATCTTCAATCCTGTTTCAACTCAATTCGTTCCTTGTACTTGGATCCGTGGTTGTTGATCGTCAAAATAATTTTTTTGTTGCACCATAGGACGTACCGGTGTTCCAAAAGTGGTATCAGAGTTACTTGTATGATACAGATTTAAGATTAAATTGATTGGTTGATGCGATTGTATGAGATACATGTTGTATGATTTTATTTACTCAATCTGTTTTATGTATATATGATACATATAATCTTCTTAATAAACAATATATGATTAATATGTTAAAAATATGTGGCAATATGTTCCTCTCAATCACTGATTAAATGTTAATCATTGATTTTGATGTCTGTTAGGTCTTATATATTATTTGTTAACTGTTAACTAATCTATCTTGGGGCAGTAGAGTTTTTGTTATTCAAAGTTAATAGTTAACTTGCTAGTAACATTCGAAAAAGGAACAAAAGTTGTTCCAGTAAGAAGATTGATAGATCGAAATGTTGAAAATATTCTATTTTTGATAAAAAAATTATCAAATAGTGATGTTTGTTCCACACATATCTGAGTGCAATTTTTTACATTTCGTTCGGATCTGCCAGTCAACGGCCAGCAACACCATCGCCCACTATCCGAGCAATAGGACCCCCGCAGGGGGGCTCCACCCCTTTACCCCTATGCATAGGCGACATTAATTGTAGGGAAAATTTTGTTATTCACATTAACAAGCGATTGAATAAAATATATCATATATTGTTTGCTATGGTTAATTTGCATAGTGGTTGTAAATGCATAGTTATAGCCCATTTGATTTATAATTTATAAATTTTGTAATCTTATAAATGCGTCTTGCATGTCATGCCTTTCTATTTTTCTCTTGTATTTTTCTTCTCATCTTACTCTTTCGTATATAAAACGAGTTTCTATAATTGTAAATTGTACAAGCTGCTACGAACTAGAGGAGATGAAAGTTGAGCTACTTAAAGTGGAAAAGAATCTTGAGAAACGACTTGCACCCTTTGGATACCTTTTGATTCTCCCATTGCCTTGGGAGGAACCACCTTAGTTTTATGCGCTATAACTATTGCATTTATTTACTATTTTATATTTGTAACAAATCGATTTTTAATGGTGTCAAAAACAGTGGTTTCGGGACCACAATCCGATGAGTAAGTTCGTAAATATTATTATTTAATATTTATGAGTCAAATATGGTATTAAAATAAATATTGAATTGGCAATTTATATTATTTGAATGAATAATTAGGTTTAAGTGGTATGACCCTAAAGTCAAGTGGTTTTAGAAAATGAGGTATCGGGACCTTGTTTCTATAAACTGAACCGTAAATATTTTATTAAATATTTACAGAGTGTTATTAAGGTTGTATTAAAGTTTCGTTAAGAAATTTTAACATTTAATTTGTTAATTAATTAAAAAAGACTAAATTGTAAAGGTGCAAAAGTTAATTTTTATTGGTTAAAAGGTGTTAAATGGCTAGTAAATCAAGGTACAAGGGCTTAAGTAACAATTATTCCATATTTAAAAGGTATACACGGCTAGTGACTCTTTTTTAGTTAATTATATGTTATAACTTAATATTATAACTAAAAGAAAGAGTAAGTTAAAAGAAATAAACAAACAGATTACCTTTATTTTTTTATGTTAATCCTTTTCAAACCAATAAAACACCATTGGAGAAGCCATGGAGTTTTGTCAAACTTTCTTCCTTGCATGGTTGTGCTATTGAGGTTCATTTTTAATAATTTTTATGTTTTTGAGATCTTTATAACTAGGTCCAGCTAACCCGAGGGTTAATTTGTAAAACTGCTAAATGTTGTAAATTATGCTATGAATGGATTTGATATGTTTTGAAGTTGTATGATAGATTGTTAAGTTTAATTGTTAAATAGACATGTTTTATTATGTAATTTTTGATGATTTTAAGGTATAAGGACTTATTTATGAAAATTGTAAAATTAAAGGAAGATATTGCAAATGGATGATAAATATGGGCTGTTATAAAAATAGATAAAAATTGGTTTGCATGAATTTTATTTAGAAATGATGAAATTGCAAGTTTCGGGTTTAGGGACTAAATTATAAAAAGGGTAAACTTTGGGGGCAATTTTGTAAAAATGTCAAAAGGACTTAACGGCATTAAATGAGTTGATTTTTCTGTTAGAAATAGTGAATTGAATGGAATTATTATTTTAGATCAAGAACGAGTGGAAAATCGAAGAGAAGAGAAAATTACCAAATAGCCATTGTACTTAGTCATTGTTGTAATTTAGTCAGGTAAGTTCGTATGAACTGTAATCGTTATAATTTTATTTAAATTAAATTTTTACTATGTTGTTTTTAATGTAAATGAATCAATATATATATGAATGTATCCATATTATGATGAATTGACAGATATCGAGTCTCGATTGAACCTTAGGAATTCTCAGGATACAAATGACATATCATTAAGGATTCCATGTTTCGGGTGCTAGTCTCAAATGTTCTACTGATGGTTCAGGACTTGTATTTGTTTCGGATTCTCCACAGCTTGTGTAAGCAGCATCATGTAGCTTACATTCCGACCCACAGCTTGTGTGAACAGACCCATTTCACAGCTCGTGTGAGCAATGATGTAAAGATAACGGTTATATGTAAAGGCACACTTCGTGTGAGCTTTCCCAAGTATCTGATGTAATTCTTGATGGTTCAACAGGTAAGAAAAGGAATTGAACGGTAAGTGACTCAATGGAAAGGTTCATGACTTTATGAAAGGATTTGACGCGTATGTAATTTATCTTATAAAATCTATTTATGTTCAATGAAGTTATTAACATGTGAGCTTGATGATGCTTGAATAGGCTTATATTAAACTCATGGTATTAGAAACGGTAAGTAAGCAAATGGAATGAAATATGATCGTATGTTAACGATGATGAATTAAGTGTTATGTTTATATATATGGTTGATTTCATATGTATCATGATCAAGTATGCTAACTTGTGCGTTTGATGGTGTTATATAAGTTTTCATTAAGCTTATGGCATTGGTAAAGGTTTATACTTATTCTATAAATTTCATTATTGAAATGGTAAGTTACGTTTTAAGTTTATATGAGCTTACTAAGCATTCATTGCTTATGTAGTTGTCTTTTCTAGTGGACAATTTGGTAGTTTTTGAGTAATTTGGTTCAGGTTTATAATGGCATGTATAGGGTGCTTTGTGATGATATTATGGTGAATATGTTAATAGTGTTTTGGCATGTATAAGCTTTGGAAAGCTAGGTTGGTTTGGTACATTTTGATGCTCTACCAAGTTATGTGATTTTGGTGACTTTAATGTGCTTGTTTTTAAGGTTATCTTGGCATCTTGTTAATGACATGAAATTGATTACTTAAGATATGATTAAGTTCATTTATGAGCTAGTTTATCATGTATGGAAATGACAATATTATCATGTATAGGCCTTTTGTATTGATGGCTCATGGATGTACTAAATGGTTGAATTATTATGCTAATGTATTGAAGTTATGTTTATATGATGGACTTGTATGACTTGATAAATAAGGTCATCTTGACCACTTGTATTGATTGAAAATCATGATCTTATAATATGTTTTGAATGGTTGATGACAGTTAAATGTGGTATGTTTTAGTACCTATATGTACTAAGTTGATAAGTATGAAATGTAGCTTATAAATATGTTAGGTAATTGATGTACATGGTCATATGGTATGATAATGATGGTTTGGAAATGGTCTTTTGTGATGTGATCTAGTTACATAATGAAGTTAGGTATTCATGCTTGAAATAAAGCAATATTGACATGTTAGATAGATGATGTTTGGATGCATATGTGGTGTCTTTAAATGACTCATTGGTTAGTTAACTTAGGACTTTGAAATGGCATTTTGGTGTATGTGTTGGTAATGTTTAGGTTCCCTTGAAGTATGCTTAAATAGGTTGAAAGGTCATGTATGATATGGGCTAGAAATAGTTTGATTTTAGGTAGATTTGGGTTCATACGGCCTAAGACATAGGCGTGTGACTCAGCTGTGTGAAACACACGGCCTGGGGACACGGCTGTGTTATCTGATGATTTCTTTAGGGTGCAAGTCAGTGAGTTACACAGCCTAACACACAGGTGTATGACACGACTGTGTGACCCTACTCAGAGAGTTACACAGGTGAGGACATGGGCTGGGACACGGCTGTGTGTCCCTAGTTCGAGGGTTACACGACTTGAGACACGGGCGTGTTTCTCAGCTGTGTGAGGCACACAGCCTGGCAACACGATCGTGTAACCCCTGTTTTGCAAATTTTACATCTTTTACATAGACTTTCTGAATTGTTTCAAATTGGTCTCGATTTGTTTCTAAACTATTTTTAGGGCCTTGAGGACTCGATTTAGGGACAATATGCATGTATATGAATGGATTATGGTATATTTAAATTATTGAATGATGTAAGGTTTAAATGTTTTTTATTGTTTGGTAATGCTCCGTAACCCTAATCCAGCAACGAAGATGGGTTAGGAGTGTTACATTTAGTGGTATCAGAGCTACTATTTAGTCGGTTCTCAGACTGAACGTAGCATGTATGGAGTCTAGAAATACATGCTATTATATAACCTATGATAGTGTGATGCCTCGTGACTCTAATGGGATTTGTTTCACTTATAGACAGAGATCTTTTCCAACCGAGCTAATTCTGATAATGCTAAAAGCGATACTTAAGTATATAATTAAAAAGTTGCTAATGATGAGCAAAAACTCATAAAGGTTAGAGTAGAGGTTTATAATGTTATATTGATAATGAACGTTATGTATGATATATATATGACAATCAAATGTAATGGCTTTACGACCTACACCCCCTCATTCATAAAGTCTTATACAACGGAATATATACAAGATTTATGATGATTAAGTCTGCAAAAGAGGAGCTGAAGAGTTCAGCAGTTGAGTGAGTTAAAATGTGGGCAAAGTCGAGAGTTGGTTGGTAAATACAAAGATTTCTAGATGAAAAAATAGATCTTTCTGAAGACTATCTAAGATGTGCAACATCACTTTTTAAAAAAGAAGTTATTCACTGGTAATCGACTTTATCAAGTATGGTATCTAAAGAACGGATTAACCGGGATTTCTTTTGAATTGATTACTTTAGTGGAACAGAATAATGTGAGATCACCGATGATTTTAGTAGACAGTAGAGTAATTTTCAAAATGTATATACATCTAAATGCAGTCATTATGGACGAGTGTCTTACAATCATCTCATCTGGATATTCTATGTATTCTTTTATCTTTAATGGCATATGTGGTTGTTTTATCTCCAAATGTGGTTTTTATTGTGTGGGGATGTTGGATAGTCATGATGGTAAGCAAAGGTATTGTTGGTCTGATTGATTAATGATCAACATTGCTCTATTTTTGGAATTCTATTCAATCATATTTTAGTAGAAGATTCGATGGAAAAACTTATGTGTTGTTATTTTTTGCTTTCTACTAGTTGTTGCTCTATTTCATGTATGTGAAATTATGTTGTTTATGTCACGGTTGGTTTCAGTGTGCCTGAGCGATATTCTTCTTCTAGATTTTCTTTAAGGTATCATCAATTTCTTTAGAAATCATTATGTTCTTATTATGTCGCATGGTCTTCAAAAGAAATAGTTTGGATGTGGACGAGTATGTCCAGAATGTAACACCCCTAACTCGTATCTGTCGCTGAAATAGGGTTATGGAGCATTATCAAAATACTGTAACATAAAAAATTTCATTCCAAACATTTTATTTATCATATCATAGTCCATTCAAACACATGCATATCGTCCCTTATTTGAAGTCTCGAGGCCTTAGAAACACTTTAAAAATGATTCAGGACTAAATCATAAACATTTAGAACTTTATGGAAAAAGATAGAAAATTTCACACTGCAAAGGTCACACACCCATATGGCTCACATGGCCTGAGACACGGGCATTCGAAATAGGGACACACAATCATGTCCCAACCCGTGTCTGTGCCCGTGTAACTCACTAACTTGGGTCACATGGCCAAGCCACACGCCCGTGTGCTAGGCCGTGTGTTAGGCCATATAACTTTTGATATGCATTATTTAAAACCTACAAAGGACACACGACCATGTCACACGGCCGTGTGTCACACACGGTTGAGACACACGCCTGTGTCTCAAGCCGTGTCGAAAAGAAAATGGTCAAAATCAAGCCATTTCTTTCACCCTTTCAAACATGAACCTACAAGTAACTTGCACATAGCAATAATACCTTAAAACATGCCCCAATCATGTAGAAAATGACCAAATATCTATACCAAATGTCCGTACAACCAATATACCAAAAGGTACCTCAGACACAATTCATCATACCTATCTAAACATGTGCATTTTTAACCAATCATCAACCATTCACACTTAACTTATTTCCATACTAAACGTACCATATTTGACCACATTTATACCATTACAAATAGCTCATATCTACCTCAAAGTATAACTCAACTTGGCCACATTATCATCATACCAACACATACCAAATTTGGTTATTCCAAACATGATCAACCTAGCCATAAAAACATCAACCATCAAGACATCCAAATACCATAAGTTCCACAAGCTCAAAGCAACATTACATGCCATAAACATTAGGCATAAGTCCCCCTATACATGCCATTATAACCATGACCAAAACATCAAAAATCTACAAATATAATCGCTGGATAGTGTGATAGATCTCCGACGAGCTTCCAACCCGATCGAGCTTCCGATAATCTGTAAGGTAAGAGAAAGATGACTACGCAAGTAATGAATGCTTAGTAAACTCATATAAATATTAAACATAATATTCCATTTCAAATATGAACTTTATAAGTCATAAATAAACCTATACCAAAGCCTTGAGATTTATCAAACTATATAACTATCAACTCATAAATGAATAGGTTCATTAACATCCCGAATACTTTCCATTTATAACACAATAAGGTCTTATAAGTTGAATTACATAATCATCAACCTTTTTTTAAAATGATGAACCATTTCGTTTACTTACTTCCCATTCCATTTACTTAGCTTAAGCTTAATTACATTATCAATTCACAAATGAGTGTATTTATTCATGATATAAGTAAATTCACATATATCATAGGTAAACTTCTTCCTTACAAGTAAGCCCTTTAACTCAACAATCCTTTTATTTCATCATATTACATCTCAACTATGAACTTATCATTTCATTACCTATTCTCACCCGTTTCATTTGCATAACACACAAGACATAAACATAATCATCAACCATAGCCATAAGCTAGTGTATTTAAAAATAACTATTTTGGAATCAACTACATGATAAACCATTTCATAAGAAATTATATACTTTGATTCTTACCACCCCTTTCATGAACATAAGCATCTTTCCATTTGGACACTTACCATTTCAATGCATAACTTTAAAACTAACATAACACAATCCAACCAAT
>JABEZY010273217.1:0-35441 GCA_013467495.1 Gossypium gossypioides
GTCATTATACCTTAAAATCATCAAAAATTACTTAATAAAATATGTCTATTTAACAACAAAGCTTAACAACCTATCATAAACTTTCAGAAACACCTCAAATTCATCCATGTAACATTCTATAACATTTAGCAGTTTTAGAAATTGACCCCCGGGTGAGCTGGACCTAGTTGCAACGATCTCACAAAAACATAAAATTTACGAGAAATGGATAAGAAAATCATTTACATACAAAGCTTGAATATTGGTCGAACCTTAGAACTAAAAATGGAGGTTTTCTTGTTTGGTTTTTCGGTGGTAAACTAAAATAAAGAAGATGATACCTATCTTTTTTATGTTTTACTTATTATATTTATTTTAACATTTAATTTTAATGAATAAAATATAGCAAAACACTTACTAACCGTCCAAACTAAAAGGAAATTATGCACCTTGGTTAATAATAATTAATAGCGATGAAGTTCTACGTCTTTGACGATTTAGTCATTTCCAATTAATTAATCATTTAAATATCAAAATTTCTTTGCAAAACTTTACTACAACCTTAATAGCACTCCATAAATATTTAATAAAATATTTACGGCTTAGTTTATAGAAACGAGGTCCCGATACCTCATTTTTTAAAACCACTTGACTTTAGAGTCATACCACTTGAACCTAATTATTCATTCAAATAGCATAAATTACCAATTCAAAATTTATTTCAATACCATATTTGACTCGTAAATATTAAATAATAACATTTATGAACTTACTTGTTGAATCTGTGGCCCCGAGACCACTGTTTTTGGCACCACTAAAAAACGGGCTATTACATTTCCAGAGGATACAGTTTGCCAATGGAACTTGATGCTCCGCCTTCACTCTTTGACATGTTAGGCATGTGGAACGTATTCTATGATCTCTTTCTTCATTCTAAGCCACTAGTAAGATTCTTTCAAGTCTCTATACATTTTGATGCCACTAGGGTGAAGTGAAAAAGGCCTTTGGTGAGCTTCCCCTAATAATTCCTTTCTCAATTCACAAACACTCAATTTCCTACTGGTACAAACACTCAATTTCTGAATCTGTGTTCACCTTCCTTACCAATACTGAAGTGCACTGCTTGGCCTGAGATTATCTTTTGTTTGAATCGTTTGAATTGGATATCTTTCTTCTGTTCTTTCAAAATTTGAAAAAAGATGAGTTGGTTTTACTACCAATTCCGCCAATAATGCTCCATTATTGGTCAGAGTCACTTTAGCTTGCATGGACAACAAGGCCGCTATCATTTTCTTGCTCAAAGCATTTTCCACCACGTTTGCTTTTCCTGGGTGGTACTCAATGATCAGGTCATAGTCTTTAATTTATTTCTCTTTTCTTCATCATTTTTCGTTATCTATCATTCACTTTAGTAACCAAAAATCCTATATCATCTATTTCAATTAGTTTTTAATTTATTTTCCAAATGTTGTATTTAGTGACTTACTTTTGAAGTGATCATTTTTCTAGTTTCACATAAATTCCGATACAAGAATATGTTGATCCTCCTACCCTCTCGTTTCAATCAATAAAGAGTAAGTATAGTGGTAGAATGAAAAACTACTCTTCTCTCTCTTCTTTTCCTTTAGGCTGAATGTATAATAGTGTATTTTTTCTTTAAATATTAATAGATCACATTGTACTTTATCTTAAAGGGTCGATCGATACCAACCCAGAAATTCACTAACGTTTGAAAGGAGATCACATTTCAAGTGATTTTTATAAGAGTAAGTGCTTATGGGAGTTTTATTAAATTGTCCTATTTCATAAAGCATAAAAAAACCTCCCTAATGAGAAATCAGGTTTGCTGATAAGTAGGTGACCTATCGATTAGATCCCACTGTGGGTGTTCTTTAGAGGGGTGATTCCCTTTGGCTCTACTATCAGGTCTGGGTCAAATCTAAAATAAAAATTGATATACGGTAATTCTAGTATTTAAGTAAATATTATTGTTTATATTTTTTTTACTCGAATACATAAAGTATTCCAAAAAGGGAGATTAAACCCATCAATGTGTATTATACCTAGTAAGTGACCCAAACCAACTAGCTTATGACAAGTATGTTGTGTGTTTATGATTTTCACTGTTTGAAAAGTATGTTATTCTCATTCTCATGTTATGTGATATAATGGCATAATCGATATTACATGACAAATAAATTGTGATATTTCGATATCGTGAAACAATACATGAAATGCAAGTTAAACATGCCCTACATGATATTATATATTGATACATTTGATTTGCATGTTTCAACATGCCGAATGTGACAAGTGATATCTTGAAATGAAAAATATGTATATATATGTTTATTGTGGCCATATAACATACATGAGGTGGGACACTATAAGGAGGAAGAATTGGTGGCTTCGTCCATAACCTACATGGCAGCTTGTCTACAAATTTGTAGTGTTTGGGTGGATGAGTTCTTGGGAACTTGAATTTGGAGTGTAACACCCCTAACACGTATCTGTCGTCAGAATAGGATTACGAAGCATTACCGAAATAACTTAACTTAAAATCATCAATTTCTAAACATTTCATAAACCATAGCATAATTCATTTAAACACATACTTATTATCCCTTATTTGAGCCCTTGAGGCCTTAGAAACATTTTGAGATGTTGATGGGGCAGCATCAGTAGTCATAGGTGGAGATGCTGTAGATGTAGAGCCAAGATGCTTTGGCATTTCCTCTCCTAAAAATCTCAGGGCAATTTGCTTGGTTATGGCTTCTTTATTGGGGACTTTGTCTTCACTTGCCTAAGTAGGAACCTTTACTCTTTGACATAGTGTCGTAATGAGCGACAAAAACTTTAAGGTACAAGCGTTCTTTTGTGCGCAGTGGTAGACTTCTCTAAAAATAATTTTCCAACATTTATCTTTTTTCCAACATTTATCTTTCTTCCAGTCATAATCGAGTGCAGTAACAACATGTGTTCCTTGGAAATAGTAGAGTTTTGCATAGAAGGGCTAAGACGAGATTTAAAGAAATGATACTATACCCTAAATTGAGGCTTCAAAGTTACACAATCAATTGTGTAGCAATCATTTTGAGATCCATGTCGTTCCTTCTACACATAAATCTATCAAAACTCAGTTGAGTCCTTCAGTCATCATTGTCTTGAAAAATTGAGAGCGTTCATCAAGGCCTTCATGTAACCCATATTGCGCAATGATTGAGTCTTCATCAAATAACACCGAGACACCGCCCATATAGATTAAAGCATTCTCAGGAAAGGTTAAATGTGTATAAAATTCTTTGACTACCGTAGTGAGGACATCATCAGGGTGGAGTTAGAGATTTGCCACCCTTGTTTCTCCACGACAAATAAGATGGCTTCAAAAAAGCCTATAAAGGGGGCATATTGGAAAACGAAACCCTTTTTCATGCAAAAAGGTCGCTTTGATATGTTCTTGTTATATTTTTCTTCACTGATTTTGCTAAAGAATGTTCGAGGATGCATAGAGGAAAAAAAATATGGTGCTTGGTGAGCCATTTGAGAGGAAATAGTAACTGTAAAATGAAAAAGGTGAGACCTTTAAACAGAGAAGGGTGAAAAAGATGAAACGAAAAGTAAGTTAGAAAAGAAGTGAATCAATTAGGGTAAATGTGAGATGAAAAATATAGCAGTGACGTGGGGGAGATGATTAACCTGAAATTGTGCATTGACACAGAAAAAAGAAAAATTGAGCGGGAAACAGAAAAATAATAGAAAATAATTTATTAAACTAAAACTAAATAATATATTAAATGGGCTGATTTCTACAAGTCTGGGCCGTAATGTGCCTGTAACAATAGAAAATAAAAGTTAAGTAAACTTATTAAATAAACTAAACAAAGTAAATGAATAAAACAATGCAGGGGAGAAATATTAAGTAGTTCAAAAAGTGAAGGAATCTTTATCACGAATTATAGGAGCTTCAAAGTAATGCTTTAATTGTTAGCCATTGACTTTGAAAGTAAAACCAGTCTTGCCATCTTTGACTTCTACAACTCCATGAGGATAGACATGCACTATCTCGAATGGGCCAAACCAACGAGATTTTAATTTGCCAGGAAACAATTTTAACCTTGAATTAAATAACAAGACTAGTTGTCCAGGTGCAAATTGCCATGGAAAAATCTTGTTGTCATGCCATTGTTTGGTTTTTCCTTTTTACAGCTTGGCATTATCATAAGCTTGTGCTCTGAATTCTTCCATCTCATTCAACTCCAATAGGCTGGTAGTATCAGTAGCACTGCAATCCATATTCAATTTCTTAATTTCCCAATATATCTTATGTTCAAGTTTAACGGGAAAATGACAGGGTTTCCCATAAACAAGCATGAAAGGCCACATCCCTAATGGTCTGTTGAATGCAGTTCGATATACCCACAAAGCTTCATCCAATCTGGATGACCAATCTTTGCGGGTGGGATTGACTACCTTCTCCAGAATTTGTTTAATCTCTTTATAGACTTCCGCTTGTCAATTTGTCTGGGGATGGTATGCCGCGACTATTTTATGCTTAACTGTAACACCCCAAACTCGGCCAAGACGTTATGGCTGAATCAGAGAGGGTTACGAAGAAGGGTTTTTAAAAGCACGTCTTTTTGGTTAAAATAAATCGCGTTATTTGACACCAAACAGAGTTTTTATGTGTCAAAGATACTCGTTTTTATAATCTTAATAAAAATGGTTATACATTATCCTTTAAAGTATTTGATAAATTTGCAGCGAAAATATGAAAAATCAATTTTTGTCTTCAAAAACCATTCATTCGTGTTTTCAAGCATTTTTTCGCATAAAACTGCTATTTGTGAACCAAACGAAACCAAACCAAAACCAATAGTCCAGAGAGTCCAAAAAATTACAAACTCTCAAATAAATTCAGAATTTAAAATACCAAAACTAATGGTGATGGGGAAACAGTTTCCCAGCGAGTGGTCATTGTTGAGCCTCCGTCGCACTGCCTGCCTATGACTGAGGGTTACCTGTACAGATCAGACAAACAGATGTGAGTTTTCGTAAACTCAGTGTGTAACCCAATAGAGATAGTCATGCAACACTCACAGAATCTCGTATACAGACAGAAATAGAATCGGACCTAAGTCATTAACGGATACAAATATCAGAATCAGATGTACAGATTAGATATACAGAATCCAACCCCTATCCCCTACACACCATCTCCGACCATTCAATTACACCATGTGGGGTTAAAAACACCCACCCATCCCTACACACTATATAGTGTCGATGCGACACATAATAGAATAATATGTAGCCAAGCTGCCAGATAATAGGTGAAAGGTCGCCGTACAGATCACTTCCTCCACATATGCAAATCCCACCCCAAACACAGATACAAAATACAGAATTAACAGAATTATCATGCTTAACATGCTCGTATACAGATAAATATATACTCAAGTAGAACAGTTAGACATACATATCAGTTTCTTACTCAGGTCAGACTTTTAGAATATTAGATCACATGAATTAGGGTTTGGTTAGCCCTTACTGACCCTACGATAAGGCCACAGTTGGTCGAAACAACCACTGCGACCCTAGGGAAAATTTTAGAATTTTGGGCCCACACGCCCAAATTTCCCTTGCCCATGTAGTCCACACGACCTGGCCCAAAACCCACACACCCAATGAGGCCTATAACGATGGCCTACAAGGCCACACTCTCACCGTCACACGGTCGTGTCATACGCACGGCCATACCTTCATCAATCACAAGGTAGTGTCTTACACACGGCCAGCCATATGGTCGGCCACATGCTAGCGTGGCATCGACAAACCCAAATTTTGGCTTTTGCCAAACCTTGTCTTCTCGCGTTAGAAGTCCACACCTGGTACAATTTAGATGCTACTGCTATCCCGAGCCCACCAGAACCTAAAGACAGCATTCCAGTGACCTATTAGCAACCAATTTACGATTTTATTAACGTAAAAATCGAGTAGCACAACCAAACTTACCACCAACGAAAGTAACTACAGACATGATTTAAGCCGTTAAAGCAAAATTCCCTGATTCACTGCCTTCTCCTACGAAAGAAAAATTCATAATGATCAAAACTCCTAACCACACCACCACGCCAATTCTGAAAAGAAAGAGACGGTCACACTAAAGTCAAAACCACATCAATAAAGCCCTACTTACCTAAACCGAACAAGAAGCAATGATTTTACAGATGCAATGATGGGAATTCAATAGATGAAAAGCAAAATTTGAGAGAAAATAAAAGAAAGTGGAGAAGGAAAAATGGGAACGTCAAAATCAGAGGGAAAATTGGGAAGAGAAAGAGAAAAAAATAAAATAAGATAATAAAAAAAAAAGCTCAACTCCCCCTATTATCCCACTAACTAACTAACCCACTATCTCACAACTTGATTCTCATCCAACAACTTCAGAGTTTTGGTTCCACCAAACCTCTGTCACACAACCGAAGCAAAAAGTATCACCCACGTTCACAAAGGGATTCAAACAAAAGACCTCCAACACACTAACTCCTTGCCACTCGAACTAGAAGGCTCATTCTGATATGAGTTTACAACCAATATTACAAAACCCTACCTAGTAGGGATAAGGTTAGGATAAAAAATAACAGAATTGCCAAAAGTGGAACTTGAACCCAAGACCTCACACACACACCCAGAACACTTAACCACTGAAACAGATACACATTTATGCCAAATTTCACAAAATCAGTCTTAAATTATTCAGGGCGTTACAACTCTACCCCCTAAAATAAATTTTGACCTCGAAATTTACCTAATACGAACAGATGAGGATACTGTTGATGCATCGAGTCCTCAAGTTCCCACGTGGCTTCCTCAGTTTTATGATTCTGCCATAGAACCTTCATCATTGGTATGGACTTCCTTCTCAGAATCTTAATATCTCGATCCAAAATCTAAACCGACTCCTCATCAAAGGTTAAGTCCGGTCTAGCCTCGATCTCTCCAACAAAGACAACATGAGATGTATTAGACCGATACCGCCTCAACATCGAGACGTGAAACACATCATGGATACGATCCAACTATGAAGGTAGCTCTAACTATAAGTAACTTGTCCAACACGCTTCAGGATCCGATATAGCCCAATAAACCTAGGGCTCAACTTGCCCTTACGACCAAACCACAGAACATTCTTTCATGGAGATACCTTAAGGAATAAGAAGTCACCCATAGAGTACTCCATATCCCTCCTTTTTAGATCCGTATAAGACTTCTGTCTATCAGAAGTCGCCTTCAGACGGTCCCGAATCAGTCTAACCTTATTTCATTATCGAAAACCAACTCAGGACCCAAAACTTATCACTCACCCAACTCAGTCCAACATAATAGAGTACGACACTTACGACCGTACAGGGCCTCTTAAGGTGCCATCTAGATGCTAGACTGGAAACTATTGTTGTAGGGGAACTCAGCTAACAGCAAAAAATCCTCCCAAATACTTCAGAAATCAATCATACAGCTCCGAAGCATATCTTCCAATATCTGAATCACCCTCTCAGATTTACCATCGGTCTGAGGATGGAACGTAGTACTAAAGTCCAATCTCGAACCCAGAGCTTCATGCAGTTTCTTTGAGAACCAAGAAGTGAAGCGAGGATCCCTATTAGAGATTATCGAAACTGGTACCCTATACAATCTTACAATCTTAGATATGTAGAGCTGTGCTAACTTTTGCAGAGAATAGTCCGTCCGAACCAGAATAACATAGGCAAACTTGGTCAATCGATCCACAATGACCCACACAAAATCCTTCCTAGTGGGTGTTAAAGGCAAGCCACTAACGAAGTCCATCGTCACAAGTTCCCATTTCCATAAGGGAATCTTAACGGGTTGGAGCAAACCCGAAGGCAATTGGTGTTCAACCTTAACTTGCTAGCATGTTAGGCAACGAGAAACAAAATCTCTTACCTCTTGTTTCAAACCCAACCACCAGTACAATTCACGGAGATCTCGATACATTTTATTACCACCAGGATACATAGCATAAGGGCTACTATGTACTTCCTTCAAAATTGATTGTCTCATATCGAAATCATTCGGTACACAAACCTGTCCTCGGAAATATAGAACTCTTTTCTTATTCAGTCCACAATTAGATGTGCTGCCACTCTCAACCTGAAGAAACCGCAAACCTAGAGACTCATCCCCTAACTGCTCTTCTCGAATCTGCCCAATCCAAGTCGGCTTAGCTTGTAACTCAGCTAACAAACTCCCATCATCAAACAAACTAAGACGAGCAAACAACACTTTCAAATCAGTTATTGCTTTCAATTGAAAGTATCGGCCACCATATTGGCCTTACCGAGATGATACACTGTTGTACAGTCATAATCTTTGAGTAGCTCAATCTATCGACGCTGCCTAAGATTCAACTTCTTTTAAGTAAGGAGGTACTTGAGGCTCTTGTGATCGGTGTAGATGACACACCTCTCACTATACAGATAGCGCCTCCAGATCTTTAATGCAAACACCACAACGTCTAACTAGAGATCATGCGTCAAATAATTTCCCTCGTGTGACTTAAGCTGTCGGGACGTATAAGCCACAACCTTACCATCTTGCATCAGTACACACCCCAAACCAACATACGACGCATCACTATACACCACAAACTCCTTACTAGATTCAGGCTGTATCAGAACAGGAGCCTGAGTCAGAACAGACTTGAGCTTCTCGAAGCTCAATTATTACGCATCAATCCAGACGAAGGGAACATTCTTGCGTAAAAGCTTAGTTAGAGGAGCCGCAATCAGTGAGAACCCCTCAACAAACCCCCGATAATAACCCACAAAACCTAGAAAACTGCAAATATCAGAAATGTTCTTAGGTTGTTTCTAATCAAGCACAACCTCAATCTTTTTAGGATCAACTCAAATCCCCTCAGCAAAAACCATGTGACCTAGAAATGTTACCTCTCGCAACCAGAACTCACATTTGTTCAACTTAGCATTGAGCTATTTCTCTCGAAGTATCTGAAGCACTACTCTAAGATGCTCATCATGCTCATCCTCAGTCTTAGAGTACTCCAGAATATCGTCGATGAAGGCTACGACGAACTGATCTAGATACAGCTAAAAAACTCGAATCATCAGATCTATGAATGCAGCCGAAGCATTAGTCAAACCAAAGGGCATAACTAGGAACTCGTAGTGCCCATAACGAGTCCTAAATGCATCTTATGAATATCAGCTTCCTTAAACCTATGCTGATGATACCCAGAATGGAGATCTATTTTTGAAAATACTGCAGCCCCACAAAACTGATCAAACAAGTCGTCGATCCTTGGAAGTGGGTACTTATTCTTCACAGTCAACTTATTCTACTGTCGGTAATTGATACACATCCTTATGGTACCATCCTTTTTCTTTACAAATAGAACAGGTGCCCCCCACGGAGACATACAAGGACGGATGAAACCACGATCCAGAAGCTCTTGAAGTTGAGCCTTAAGCTCTGTAGGCTCTTTCGATGCCATACTGTATGGAGAAATAGACACCGAAGCTATACATGGTAGAAGCTCAATGCTGAACTCAACTTCTCGATTCAGAGGTAAACCCAGTAACTCCTCGGGAAAAACATCTAAAAGTTTCCTCACTATTCTGATATACTTAACAGAAGAATCTTTAGAATCTGAAACACTAACGTAGGCCAAATACACCTAACACCCTTTCTGAACTAATTTCTCGGCCACAAGAGCGGAGATCACATTAGACAGGTAATCTCAATGCTCGTCAATCACAACTATTTCCTTATCATCCTCAGTCTTCATAATGACCCTCTTAGTCGCGTAGTCCAAACTGACTTGGTACTCTACTAACCAGTCCATGCCCCGAATTAAGTTGAACTCCCCGAACAGTAGCTCCATCAAATTTGCTGAAAACACAGCCCCTTGTACCTCTAATGGAACATTCCTATATAGTCTACTAACCCAAAGAGATTACCCCAACGAACACAGTACAGTAATTTTACTAGAAGTACACTCAATAGAAATCCCAAGTTTTCGAAAACCGTACTATCTACATAGGATTGTGTAGAACCTATGCTTATCAAAGTAATACATGGGGCATAAAAAATAAAGAACTTACCCGTGATCATATCAAGGGTGTCTCTATCCTTGTGGCGTCAAGCAGCATAAACCAGCGCAGGCTACCTCGCATCAGTTTGATTAACACTTCTGCTCAATGCTCTCTGTCCTCGGCCCATACTATTACCATAACTAGTTGGTCCACGAGCTCTAGGTGGCTGTTGTACTGCGTTCTGAGGCTGAACAAAACTCGGTCTCGTAGCTTGCATCTGATCAGCACGATGCAGACACTCTTAAATCTGATGCTCTAATGACCCACATCGGAGACAAGCCCCTAATCTCTTCCAACACTATCATTGCATGGCTAAACAATAGTAGAAGCAACTAGAACTCCCACTCTAGAAGGCCCATCAGGTTTGGCCCGTTTCTTAGGTAGTCTTAAAGTAGTCCCAGTTCAGATGATCCGGTTGAGTACCCTCTTCAACCGATAACCACCACTGATAAGCTTCGTCACAAAGCAAAGAAACTGCACCCTTCAGTTCCTGCTCAAGAGTGTAGTCAATGTCGTTCATTATCCTCTCAGTGGCCTCCAACCAATACTCGGCCACAGTAGGGGCAACTCTTGTGATGCCCCTAAACAGCTCAACTCCATTGGACTGAAGTTATTCAGTTACCGACCCACGACCCTCAGATCCAGAATGGGGTCCAATGACCCTCTCCAACACTCTCAACATGGCTTGGGACAGTGCGTCGTCCGCAGCCGGTTGACTTTGAGACCTGGTCTCAGCAGAAGATCTAGCCGGAGTCACACTCGTGTCCAGATTTGGCATATTGCCCAAAGAGGAAGACTCAACTCGAGCCCCTAACGGTGCTCGTTGCGCCCACGCAAGCATCGACCACGTGTTCCTCGTGCGCTCATTGTAATTTGAATTTTATCTACATTTTAAAATTTAGTGCATCAGTTTCAGTGTTTATTAGCAGATGTTTTATGCTTCAGTTATTAGAAGTTCAAAAGTATTTCAGAGGTTTTAGTCTCTAACTAACTCAATACAGTTTCAGAAAGTTCTAACTACAGTGTTTTATAAGTTTAGAAATACTTATAGGATCGATTCTAGAGACTCGGTGTACTACATACTTGCTCAAAAATATTCAAATTATTTAAAAACCAGTACTTTTTTAAAACACAATTTTAGAACCCAAAACTCATAGCTTGAGTTTTGTAACCTGGCTCTGATACCACTAAATGTAACACCCAAACTTGGCCTAGATGTTATGGCCGAATCAGAGAGTGTTACAAAGAAGGGTTTTAAAAAATACGTCTTTCTGGTTAAAATAAATCACGTTATTTCACACCAAATAGAGTCTTTATGTTTTGTAGAAACTCATTTTTATAATCTTAATAAAAATGGTTATACATTATCCTTTAAATTATTTGATAAATTTACAATGAAAATATGAAAAATCATTTTTGTTTCAAAAACCATTCCCTCATGTTTTAAACCATTTTTTCGCATAAAATTGCAATTTGTTAATCATTATAATTATAAAAAAACTTAAACGCATCCAAACTAAAACCAACAGTCTAGAGAGTCCCAAAAATTACAAACTCTCAAATAAATCCAGAATTTAAAAAACAAAAACTAATGGTAACGGGGAAATAGTTTCCCAACGAGTGGAAACGCTGAGCCTCTGTCGCACCAACTCACCTATGACTAAGGGTTACCTGTACAGATCAAAAAAACAAATGTGAAATTTCGTAAACGCAGTGTGTAACCTAATAGAGATAGTCATGGAACACTCACAGAATCTCGTATGCAGACAAAAATAGAATCAGACCTAAGTCTTTAACAGATACACATATTAGAATCAGATGTACAGAACAAATATATAGAATCCTACCCCCATCCTCTACACACCATCTACGAACATCCCATCACACCATGTGGGGTTAAAAACACCCACCCATCCCTACACACTATATAGTATCGATGCGACACATAATAGAATAATATGCAGTCAAGCTGCTAGATAATAGGCAAAAGGTCGCCGTACAAATCATTTCCTCCACATATGCAAATCCAACCCAAACACAGATACAGAATACAGAATTAACAGAATTATCATACTTAATATGCTTGTATACAAATAACATATATACCCAAATAGAACAGAACAGTCAGACATACATATTAGTTTCCGACTCATATCACACTATCAGAACATTAGATCACATGAATTAAGGTTTGGTTAGCCCTTACCGACCCTACGGTAGGCCAACAGTCGATTGAAACGACCCGCGCGACCTTAGGGAAAATTTTAAATATTTGGGCTCACATGTCCGTGTGGGCCCATACACCCAATATGGCCTAACCGGTGTGGCTCACACAGCCACACTCACACCATCACACAGTCGTGTCATACGTACAACCACACCTTCGTAGTCACACGATCGTTTCTCGCACACGACCAGCCACACGGCCGGTCACACGCCCATGTGGCGTCAACAGACCTAGTTTTTGGCTTTTGTTGAACCTCATTTTCTCGCACTAGGAGTACAGACCTGGTACGGTCTTGATGCTACTGCAATTTCGAGCCTACTAGAACCTAAAGACAACATTCCAATAACCTATTAGCAACTACTTTACGATTTCATTCACACAAAAACTGAGTACCACAACCAAACTTACCACCAACGAAAGTAGCTATAGACATGGTTTAAGCTGTTGAAGCAAAATTCACTGATTCACCCGCGCTCACGTAGGGATTTGAACATAGGATCTCCAACACACTAACTCCTTACCACTCGAACCACCAATCTGATTCTGATATGAGTTTACAAACAATATTACAAAAGCCTACCTAGCAGGGATAAGGCTAGGATAAAAAATAACAGAATTGCCAAAAGTAGAACTTGAACCCAAGACCTCACACACACACCCAAAACACTTAACCACTGAAGCAGATACATATTTATGCCAAATTTCACAAAACCAGACTTAAATTATTCAGGGCTTTACATTAACTCCATACCTGTTCAGAGCATTAGCAACAATTTGCAGTCTAAGTGTGAACCTTCATAACTAATCAGAGCACGAGAAGTACCAAACCTGGTAAAAATATTCTTATGTAGAAATTTCAATACTGATTTAACATCATTCTTTGGTAGAGCAATAGCCTCAACCCACTTGGAGACATAATCAACAACTACAAGTATGTATACATTGTCCCGATAAGGTGAAAATGGACCTATAAAATCAATTTCCCATACGTCAAATAATTCCATTTTTAAAGTAGTTTACAAGGGCATTTCATACCTCATCGATAGATTTCCAGTTCTTTGACAGCGATCGCAAGCTTGACAAAATTCATGAGCATCGTTAAACATGTTTGGCCAATAAAAACCATATTGGAGAACTTTTACAGCAGTTCTCATGCCCTCAAAATATCCTCCATACGGTGTTGAATGACAATGATATAAAATAATTTGAATCTCGTCATCTGGAACACACCTCCGAATTATCTGGTCTACATAATGTTTGAATAAAAACGACTCATTCCAATAATATTGCTTGGCATCATGGATAAATTTCCTTTGTCTTTGATTGGTGATCTTAGGTAGCAGCAATCCACTAACCAAAAGATATCGACATACCACGGTAATGCCCTGGCAACTAACAGTTGCTCATCTGGGAAATCATCCTGAATGGGATAAATATTACCGTCTTAATTTCTTGATTCAATTTGAGACAAGTGGTCAGCCACTTGATTTTCTATGCCTTTCCTATCTCTAATTTCTAGATCAATTTCATGTAGTTGTAGTATCCATCAAATTAATCTAGGCTTGGTGTCTTTCCTGGTCACCAAGTACTTAATATCAGAGTGATTCGTATAAACCGTAACTTTGGTGCCCACTAAATAAGCTCTGAATTTGTCAAAGGCAAATACCATAGCTAACAGCTCCTTCTCAATGGTGGTATAATTTAGCTGTGAATCTGTCAACGTACGACTTGCATAGTAGATAACATGAAATACCTTGTCCTTTCTTCGCCCAAGTACTACCCCTACGGCAAAATACTAGCATCACACATTAGTTCAAAAGGTAAAGTCCAATCTAGTGCTATGACTATTGGTGCTGTGACTAGTTGCTGTTTCAATTCCTCAAATGGTTGTAAGCACGACTCATCAAAATTGAAAGATCTGTTATGTTGTAATAATGTACAAAGGGGTTTGGATATTTTCGAAATAACTTTGATAAATTGTGATAGAATCCTGAATGGCCAAGAAAACTACGAATACCTTTAACTATGGAGGGTGGCGGCAATTTCTCAATAACCTCAATTTTTTCTGTCGACGGCAATCCCTTGCTGCAAAATTTTATATCCCAGAACAATGCCTTCACAGACCATGAAGTGGAAGTTCTCCCAATTGAGAACAAGGTTGGTTTCTTCATACCGACAAAGAACTAACTCCAGTTTTTTTAAACAGTCTTCAAAAGCTTATAAAAAATTTCACATCGCCAAACACCAAGAAGTCATCCATAAAAACTTCTAAAAACTTCTCCAACATGTCCAAAAATATTGCCATCATGCAACGCTAAAATGTTGCAGAGGCATTGCTTAATCCAAACGAAATTTGTCGAAACGCAAAATTTTGATAACGACATGTGAATGTGGTCTTCTTTTGATTAGTAAGAGCTATGGAAATCTAGTTGTACCCCGAATAACCATCTAGAAAATAATAGAAGGCTTTCCCTACTAACCTATCTAACATTTGGTTGATAAATGGTAGAGGAAAATGGTCATTCCTTGTTGCTTTGTTGAATTTTTGATAGCCAATACAAACCCTCCATCCCATGATAATACGAGTAGGAATAAGTTCATTGTTATCATTGCTTACCACGGTGACACCCTTTTTTTTTGTACACATTGAACAGGGCTCACTCAAAAACTATCAGAGATTGGGTATTTAATTCCAGGATCTAGCCATTTGATAATCTCCTTTTTCAAAAATTCTCTCATAATGGGATTCAATCTTCTCTACTGCTCGATAGATTTGCCATGACAATCCTCTAATAATATCTTATACATGAAGATTGCTGGACTGATTCCTTTGATATCCGCAATCGTCCACCCCAATGCCTTCTTAAATTTCTTTAAAACTTTCAAAAATTTAGCCTCTTAATCTAATGTCAATGCCACTGAGATAACTACTGGCAATGTGTTGTTATCTCCTAAGTAAGCATACTTCAGATGTACTGGCAAAGGCTTCAATTCCAACATAAGAAGTCTTCTATAGATGGTCGATGAGGTTTTAAAGAACGGTCTAATAAATTTAATGATTCGAAACTTCTCCTTGATCCATTCTCAATTTACTTAGCTTCCATCAGTTTACCAAGATCTTCAATAATTTATACGTTAATTAACTCAAATGATTTTGCATCACCATTAGAATTATTGTGATAAAATTCTACAAATTCTTCCTAAACTATTGTGTCAACAATATCAACAGTGTGACATTCTTCATCTGTATTTGCACACTTCATAGCATCGAAAACATTAAAAGTTATCTGCTGATCCTTCACTCTCATTGTTAATTCAGCTTTTTGTACATCAATTAATGTTCTACCAGTTGCTAGAAAAGGTCTCCCAAGTATGATTGGTACCTTTTTATCAGCCTTACATTCTAGAATAATAATATCTGCTGGAAAAATAAAATTTTCAACTCTTACCAACACATCTTCGATTTTACCTTATAGATGTGCATATGAATGATCAACTAATTGCAATGTGACAGTTGTAGGTCTCGCCTTGCATATTCCCAACTTCCTAAAAACAAACATAGGCATTAGATTTATACTTGCACCTAAGTCACATAATCCTTTCCCTATATAGTGATTTCCAATAAAGCAAGGTATACTAAAACTCCCTAGATCCTTCAGTTTTAGTGGCAATTTGTTTCTCAGCATTGCTAGACACCCTTCAGTGAGAGTGACAGTTTTGTACTCCTCTAACCTTTTCTTTTTTGATAAGATATCTTTCATGAATTTCACATAGTTGGGCATTTGTTCCAATGCTTCCACCAACAATACGTTGATATGTAATTTCTTCAGGGCATCCAAGAATTTCTTAAATTGAAAATTTTGCTTAGATTTTTGGAAACGTTGAGGAAAATGTGGCAGTGGCCTTCCTTCCATTTGTTGAGGTTACTTTGTTGTGGCATTTTTATTGGAAAGACAAGATGAATCTACTTTAACACTTTTCTGGTCACTCTTTTCTTTTATAGCCTGCTCCACTACTGGTTCTGAATTCTTCTTATTTGTGAAATTCGAACTACCTTCTTCAATAGTGGTGTCATTAATAACTCTTGGTAGCTGCGTACCACTTCTGAGTGTAATGGCTTTGCATTGTTCCTTCCCTTGATATTTTGAATTTTTGGTATCACTCAGTAGTGCTCCTTGCAGTCTTGAGCTTAATGCTTTGGCAAATTACCCTACTTGATTTTATAAAGCTCTTAAAGATGCAACTTGACTTTGAACGATAGCATCGTTCTTGGCCATGTATTCCTTCAATAGAGCTTCCATAGATGAAGAACTCGAAGTTGAATTTTGTTGAGCATTTTACCGTGGCATGGTCTAATTGTATCCATGTGGTGCACTCATAACATTCTACCGAATAGCATTGCTAGAATTTTCCACCTATTAATTACTTCAACTGAAATTGGGATGTTGCTTCCACCCGAGATTATATGTGTTGGAATATGAATTGTTGTTGTTGTGATTAAAATTTCCCATATAATAAACTGAAGTTGGGTTCGATGGGCATTCATAAAAAACATGATATTCTCCGAAATTAACACTTGCTAACTCAACTCATTTCATTTCATGCACTGTAGCTAGTCTTTTTAGTGTTTTAATCATATTAGTTAAAGATGATACCTGAGTTTTTAAGGAAGTAATCACATCAAGTTCCATTACCCAAACACTCTTCTGCCAGCCTTTACACTTGTAGTGGGGTATTGATAATTGTTGTTTGCTATCCTCTCCAGAATTTTATATGCCCCATTATATGATTTATCGAACAAAGTCCTATTGGTAGATACGTCAACCACCATCCTTGTATGGATATTAAATCCATTGTTAAAAATTTTCATTTGCGTCCAATGTTGAAAACCATGCATTGGGCATTTTCTATTTAACTCATTAAATTACTCCCATGCTTCATATATGTTTCATCCTTAGATTGCCGAAAGGACGTAATATCGTTCCTCAATTTGGCATTCATGTTTGCAAGATTATATCTTAGCAGAAACCTTTGGCAAAGTTCATTCTAAGATGTCACCGTACGTGATGGTAATGTATTGAACCATGCTCTGATACGATCTCGCAATGAATAAGGGAATAACTTCAGTCTCAAGGCATCTTCAAGTACACCCTGCTGCCTGAATAAATCACAGACTTCCAAAAAGAGTCTTAAGTGCAACTGTAGATCTTCAGTAGGCAATCCACTAAACTGCCCTACAGTTTGTAACATTTGAAACACACCAGCTTAAACTCAAAATGTTGAGCTTGAATATACGGCCTGATAATTCCTGAATTTAGATCATCCAAGATCGGCACTACATTTTCTATGATTAGTCTATCTCTGTCTTCTATTATTCGAGGAATATCAACATCCCTTCCATTCTGATGTAATGACTCTTCTCTAACTGATCATTTCTAATTCTTTCCATTTCTCTCAATTATTTTCTCTTTCTTCTCAAGGTTCTCTCAATTTCTGGATCAAAAGAATACTCTTCGAGTGTAGAAAAATCTCTACTCTTGCACTAAAAAAATCTGAAAAACAAAAACAAAAACAACTAATTAAGCTAAACTAACAAAATTAAAGAGGTAATAACACACCAAATTTTCACCAATATTGTTGATCCCTGGCAACGATGCCAAAAAATTGTCGTGTGTGAATGTGTAATGCAAATGTGCAAGTAGACACGTCGAATCAAGTATAAAGTGATGAGTGAGTATCGTTTCCACAGGGATCGGAATTGAAAAAAAAATTGGTTATGCTATTACTCTGAATTTGATTAATTAAACTGTGCAAAAGAAACATATGGCAAATTGATGAAGACAATTAATGGATGGATTAATAAAATCAATTATGAATGAAAAAATGCTAGGGTAATTGAAATATTGTGGCAGTTCTCAAAAAATAAGTAGGGAGGATTTGTACTGTTGAATGATAAAGGTTAGAATTACTCAGGTTTTATTTTTATATCATAATAATGCAATGGTAAAAACTTGACCATTCTACTGCTCAGGGATTCACTACTGCAGCCTGCTTCTTTCAAGAGCCAGACTTTAAGCTATCATTCTGAGTTTTTGTATGTCTACATTCTGAGTTTTTGTATGTCTACAGAACTCAAGAATGATATCTAGATTGTTCTTCCTTTCCCTGTATAGATAGCAACTTCTACGTCTAAAGTGTTGCGAATATTCTTTCGAATACCCGTTTGTATCAACCAATAATAATCAAATTTATTTAATCTTTTCAGAATTAAATCAGATCTAACAACATACCATACAATCATCTATGTCTAGAGCTTGCATGCAATATTTAAAATAATCACAAATCGAATGAAATAGTAGTCTACTTAAAATCAGACCATGGACATTAAAGATAGTAAAAATTCACCCAAATAATTCCAACTTTATGAGATTTAGCTCATGGATTGGAAATTCAAATCCAAAATAAAACCATTCAACATCATCATTCAATATTACAAATCATAAAGTTCAAATCAGAAAATAAATACAGAACTGTAAGAAGCTCTTATTATTCCAACTTTTACTTTAATACTTAAATTTGATGCAAAACCCAAGGAATATTTCTCTTCCCCTTCTTTTCGTCTATCATTTTTTCTTTGTAAGCTGCTACCCTCTCTTATCTTTTTCTAAAATTTTCCACGAGAATTTGTTGCAGAGAAAAACTACTCTCCAATTCCTCTCTCCTCAAAATCATCGTCCATTTGCGTCTTTTCTCTTTCCTCCTTTATAGGGTAGGTCTCTCCCTCTCAGTACACACCTTTTGCTTCCTCTTTTTTACAGTGGTTTATCTGGTACAAGTACAGCTGGCTGAGAGTGACGTGGACTCAGTGTTGCGTCATCTTCCTAGAATTGCCATGGCATTCTTGTTGGCAATCTAACCAACATTTCACCATGGCAACATTTCACTTCCTTCATTTTCTTTCTCCTATCTCTCTTCTCTTCTTTATCCTGCACCTGCTGCCATCAATAACTAACACCTTTCTTCCCTAGTAACAAATAATGACATTTATAGCGCAATCCAGGCTTTGTTATGCTATCTTCAAGAGTTAATTACAAATATATTTACTTAATTACAAACAATTAATTCAATCTAGAGGCCTGAAATATAACTATTTTCAAGAGTTATCAGTCATCTTTAGCTATGTTCGATAATTCAATTATAAAACAATATTAGTTCACACACAAATCACATGAAAACACAATAGCAACATATTTTGCATTTTATTCATTTTAGTCTCTATATTTGTGATACTCATATTTTTCAATATCTAACATCGGATCAAAATTGGATTTCATATTCTTTCATTAGGGACCTTATACTTTCTATCTATAGCATGATTTCAACACATTTTCCAATTTGTTCAATTTAGTCCTAATGTCACAAAATTCTTTAAAAAAGCTTAACTTAATTTCTAACTTAGTCTCTATCATAATCCAAGCTTACTATCAAGAAATCTCTTCAAATTCAAGCTTAATATCATCAATTTCACTCTAATGGAAACTTGCTAAATATCTAAAAATTGAAGAAAATGATACATGGGCTAGTTCAATCAAGTTCATGCTAGAAAATATCCGATTCGAAAACAGTTTTGTTGAATAGTGGAAATTAAGAAGTTTGAAAACCAAGCTGGTTTGTGATATTTATAGCAATAAACCCTTTATTGAAATAGCACTTTTGTTTTTAGATAGATGGATCCTTGTCATTCCTAGCTTTCAACCGAATGACCTTTTTCGCTATTCTCGTACCACGGACTACATCGAGTGTGGGCTCAAACAGTTCAAATCAAACACAAAACCATAAATAGTTTTCTTTACTTTCAGTGTGAACGCAAAATCCCCTCTCAATTGAATTTGGTAGAATAGTTATTTTGGAAAATAGAATTTATAGTTAGAGAAAAAAACTCACTATTTTTGGGAAGAATAATAATATCTCAAAAGTTTGTTTTTAGTCCTATCGATGCCATCTATTTATAGGGATAAGAAGTGAAATCCTTGTTGAATTGTAGAAGTCTATTTCAAATAGAAAAACAAATTCCTAGTCTAACTAGAAGTATAGGGAGCGACAACCCTAGTTAATTATACTAGGGTTTGTTGCCCCTCTCATTAAACATGAGGGCTTTTTGGGCCTCTCCCATATCAGGTTCAATTACAAGTACTCCCTGGACTTTAACCTAGTACTTTATAATTCTATCCAACCCAATATTTTTTTCTATTTCCCAAAATAAACATCTTTAAATTAATTAATTTCCCAATTAAATAATGATGTGATTTCTAGAACCTGAATAGAACCTCGATAATATGCTAACGAGATTCGTACTCGAAGTTAGAAGTCTGTTTGTGTCAGACCGTCTTGAACAAGAGAAAAGGATAAAAATACCTTGACTCGAAGTGATTAATAAGTTTAAAGAACCAAATTTATAAATGAACTTGACCCAATTAAACTTAAAACAAATACCCGATCCTTGGTGTAAGAAAGTTGGTGTCGCCACACTCTGGAAAGAAAGGAAGTGATAAGACAATTGAACGCCACAAAACCGAAGTTTTGATAAGTTTAAAAAGTTCAATGAAGAACTAAGAGAGAAACTCCCAAATAAGTTTTATAAAATTGTCAATTAGTCTTTACAAAATGGCATGGCTAAACTATATATAGGACCTAGACATACAAATGGACACAATTTGACACTAAATAAATACATGTATGAGTGTTGTATATTAAATAGTGAAGTAGATGAATCTTTTAGGTGAAATACATGACCGAAAGGTCACATTCATCTTCTTTAGCCGTTCATGAACTATGGAATGCATGAAGAGTCAATTCGTCCCCCTTGGATGTGCATGTATGCGTGAGGACATTTGCCTTGTTTAGGTGTATGTCTTCCCTAGTAAATAAATGAATGGAAGGACACTTTAAGCTCCCCTTATTGTCCATGAATATGCATCTTAGCAAGGTTCAATGGATGCAATGGATACTCATTTACACCTCCCTTGGCCAATGCGTGAACCTAGCTGAACAGTCACTTTCTCCCCAAGTCATTGAATTGTCCTTAAATCTTCCCAAAGCATGCACCTTTATTTACTATGTAACACTCCAAACCCAGCCTAGACGTTATGGTCGAATTTGGGAGTGTTACGAAGAAAGGTTTTGAAATCAATCTTATTATTATTTTCGTTAAGGAAAACATTGTTAATTTGCACTTTCAGAAAACTTATTTTTCAGCGGAAGTTTGATATTGTTAAAGTTGAAAACTGAGTTTGTGTTTTCAGAAAAACATTTGCTTGCGTGAAACCATGGTTTTGCCAAACCCCGTAGTATAAAAGTCAAAACAACATCCAAAACCAAAATTAAAACAAATAGTCCAAAGAGTCCCAAAATTACAAAACTCTAAAAAATAATCCAGATTTTAAATAAAAACCGTTAATCAAAATAGTTCACGAACTAGTGGTCACCGCTGAGACTCCGTCGCACCGACCCACTTATGTCTGAGGATTACCTGAGCAGAACAGACAACAAATGTGAGTTTTCATAAACTCAATGTGTAACTCAACGGAAACATACATGCATCAAATTCAGAATTTCAGTATATCAAAACAGAAGCGGACATAAGTCCTTATCAGAATCAAATTATCAGATACATACAGATATGCAAAATCCTCTACACACCATCTCCAACCATCCCAACACACCACGTGGGGTATAAAACACCCACCCAACCCAACACACCACATAATGCTTGCACGACACTTATCAGAATAATTTGCAGTTGTGCTGTGAGAATAACAGCGAATTATCACCTCACAGAACACTTCCTCCAACAAACAGAACCTACCCTATATATAGATACAAAATACAGATATACAAAATTAACAGATTTAACATGACCCGCATGCTCATATACAGATAGCATACATGCTTATACAACATAATCAGACATATATATCAGTTTTCCTAAACTCAGATTAGTTTATCAGAATAACAGATCTCATGCATTAGGGTTTGTTTTGCCCTTACTGACCCTATGGAAGGCCCATAGTTGATCGGAATGAAACGTGTGACCCTAGGGAAAATTTTAGAATTTTAGGCCCACAGGTCCACGTGGGCCCACATGCCCAAATTGGCCTTGCTCGTGTGGCCCACAGCCCACACGCCCAAATCGACTAAGACTGTGTGACTCACAAGACCACGCACACAATCTGGCACACGCCCATGTGGCGTTGACAGGCCACTTTTTTGGCTTTTTTTAAACTTCGATTTTTCGTGTTTTTGTTACACACCTAGTTCGTTTTTAATGCAATTGCAATTTCGAGACCACCAGAACCTATAATCAACATTCCAATGCCCAACTTCAGTAAGCATTCACAAAACTCAAACACCAATTATCCAAAACGAAACCTCACGACAACGTTCAACACATTTGTCCACTTATCGACAACGAACCAAAAGCACCCCGTACTCGATTCGCTGGAGAAGCATCGATTGCACCTTGACTATCCCCTAGATAAGAACTGACGAGAATTAACAAGTATCCCATTAACAACAACTAAAAGAAACCATAAAACCATACTTACCCAAACTTACCGAACCGTACGGAAAACCAAAAATTTGAAACACCGCAATTGAAAAGGAAAAATTATGACAGAACTTTAGAGGAGCAGAAAAAGAGATTTTTGACAAAGAGGAAACAAAGAAATCACCGGGAAGCGGAGAAAAACAAAACTAACGTCTGGAAGAGTTTTGGGAAGACAGAAAAAATAAAAAATAAAAAATAAAATAATCAAAATTGATTAATATCCTAACTCCCCACTAACAACCACATCCCTACTAACCCACACCTTGATCCTTATCTAACAACCTCAGAGTTTCACTTCCACTGAACCTCTATCACACAACCGAAGCAAAAATTAACATCCACGCTTACACAAAGATTCGAACACGAGACCTCAGGGCAAGCTAACACTTTGCCACTCGAACCAGTAGGCTCATTCTAATATGAGTTCACAGAAAATATAACATAAGCCCACCCCAAAGGAATAAGGCTAGGATAAAAAATAGCTCATTTTCCCAAAAGTGCTACTTGAAGCCAAGACCTCAAATACACACCCAAAACACTTAGCCACTGAAATAGATACATATTTATGAAAAAATTCACAAAAACAAAATTAAATTAGTCGGGGCATTACAACTCTAACCCCCTAAAAGAAATTTCGACCTCGAAATTTACCTGATTCGAACAGATAAGGATACTGTCGATGCATTAAGTCCTCAGGTTCCCACGTGGCTTCCTCAATGCCATGATTCTACCACAGAACCTTAATTAACAAAATAGACTGTCTCATCAGAATTTTTACATCTCGATCCAAAATTTGAACCGGCTCATCCTCAAATGTCAAATCCAATTTAATCTCGATCTTCTCAACAGAAACAACGTGAGATGGGTTAGACCGATATCGTCTCAACATGAAGACGATAAATACGTCATGGATACGGTATAACTTTGAAGGTAGCTCTAACTGATAAGCGACCGGTCCCATACGCCTTAAAATCTGATACGGCCCAATGAACCTAGGGCTCAACTTGCCCTTATGTCCGAACCTCAGAAATTTCTTCCATGGAGATACCTTAAGGAACACGTAATCCCCCACAAAGTACTCGACATCCCTCCTTTTCAGATCTGCATAGAACTTCTGTCTATCAAAAGTCACCTTAAGACGATCTTGAATTAATCTGACTTTATCTTCAGTCTTGGAAACCAGCTCAGGACCCAAAACACATCTGGGTGCTAGACTGAAAGCTGTTCTTGTAGGTGAACTCAACTAAAGGCAAAAAATCCTCCCAGCTCCCTCGAAAATTAATCACAAAACTCCGAAGCATATTCTCCAATATTTGAATCACCCTATCAGATTGGCCATCGGTCTGAGGTTGGAACGCAGTATTGAAGTCTAAACTCGAATCCAAAGTTTTATGAAGTTTCTTTTAAAACTGAGAAGTAAAGTGAGGATCCCTATAAAAAATTATCGAAATCGAAACCCAGTGAAGTCTTACAATCTCAGAATTGTAGAGCTTCGCCGACTTTTGCAGTGAATAATCTGTCCGAACCGGAATGAAATGGGCAAACTTGGTCAACCGATCCATAATGACGCAAACAGAGTCCTTAATGGGTGTTAAAGACAACCCATTAACGAAGTCCATAATCACATGTTCCCATTTCCATAAAGGAATCTTAACAGGTTGGAGCAAACCCGAAAGCAACTGGTGCTCAGCCTTAACTTGCTGGCACGTCAGACAACAGGAAACAAAATCTATTACCTTTTGTTTCAAACCTGACCACCAGTATAGTTCACGGAGGTCTCGATACATCTTATTTCCACCGGAATGTATAGCACAAGGGCTACTATCCGCTTCCCTCAGAATCAACTGTCTCAGATCGAAATCTTTTGGTACATAAACCAGTCCTCGAAAACACAGAACCCCATCGTTATTCAGCCTAAAATCAGACATACTGCCACTCTCAACCTAACAGAAACACAGAACCAGAGAATCATCCCCTAACTATTTATCCCGAATCTGATCAATCCACGTCAGCTTTACTTGCAACTCAGCCAACAGACTCCCATCCTCAAACAAACTTAGGCGTGCAACCATCGCCCTCAAATCAGATATCACTCTATAACTGAGAGCATTGGCCCACCACATTAGCCTTACCGAGATGATACTCTATCGTGTAGTCATAATCCTTGAGTAGCTCAATCCATCTACGCCGCCTAAGATTTAAATA
Source organism: Gossypium gossypioides (assembly GCA_013467495.1). NCBI lineage: Eukaryota > Viridiplantae > Streptophyta > Magnoliopsida > Malvales > Malvaceae > Gossypium > Gossypium gossypioides. Next base: position 25,151 of record JABEZY010273217.1, read on the forward strand.
CTTTTGAGTAAGAAGGTACTTGAGGCTCTTGTGATCAGTGTAGATGATACACCTCTCACCATACAGATAGTGCCCCCAGATCTTTAAAGCAAACACCACACTAGCTAACTTGAGATCATGCGTCGGATAATTTCCCTCGTGTGACTTAAGCTATCGGGACGCATAAGCCACAACCTTACCATCTTGCATCAATACACATACCAAATCGACGTACGACGCATCACTGTAAACCAAAACTCTTTACCAGATTCAGGCTATATTAGAACAGGAGCCTGAGTCAGAATAGACTTGAGCTTCTCAAAGCTCGATTGTTGTACATGAGTCTAGAAAAAAAGAACATTCTTACGCAGAAGCTACCTCAGAGGAACTGGAATCCACGAGAACCCCTTAACAAACCGTCGATAATAACCCACAAGACCCAAAAAACTGCGGATCTCAAAAATGTTTTTAGGCTGTTTCCAATCAAGTATGACCTCAATCTTTCGAGAATCAACTCAGATCCCCCCAACAGAAACCACGTGCCCCAGAAAAGTTACTTCTCGTAATGAGAATTCACACTTGCTCAACTTAGCGTAGAGTTGTTTCTCTCAAAGCATCTGAAGCACTACTTTAAGATTCTCATCATGCTCATCCTCGGTCTTAGAGTACACCATAATATCATCGATAAAGACTATAATGAATTGATCCAAATTTGGCTAGAAAACCCAGTTCATCAGATCCATGAATACAGCCGGAGCATTCGTCAAACAAAAGGGCATGATCAGGAACTCGTAATACCCATAATGAGTCCTAAAAGTCATCTTAAAAATATTAGCTTCCTTAACCCTAAGCTGATGATACCTGGAACGGAGATCTATCTTAGAGAATATTGAAGCCCAACAAAACTGATTAAACAAATCGTCGATCCTTGAAAATGGGTACTTAATCTTCACAGTAAGCTTATTCAACTGTTGGTAATCGATACACATCCTCATGGTACTGTCCTTTTTCTTTACGAACAAAACTGGTGCCCCCAACGGAGACACACTAGGACAGATAAATCCACGATCTAAAAGCTCTTGAAGCTGAGCCTTCAACTTCTTAAGCTCTTTCGGTGTCATTCGGTATGGAGCGATAGACACTAGAGCTGTACCCAGTAGAAGCTCAATACCAAACTCAACTTCCCGATTCAGAGGTAAACCCGGTAACTCATCAGGAAATACATCCGAAAATTCCCTCACTGCTCTAATGTTCCCGACAGAAGAGTCCCCAAAAACTAAAGCACTTATGAAGGCCAGATATGTTTCACACCCTTTTCGAACCAGTTTTTCAGCCACTAGAGCGGAGATTACGTTAGACAAGTAATCTCGACGCTCACCGATCACAACAACTTCCATATCATCCTCAATTCTCAAAACGACCCTCTTAGTCGCACAATCCAAACTGACTTGTTGCTCTACTAACCAGTCCATACCCAGAATCAAGTCAAACTTTTCAAATGGTAACTCCATCAGATTTTCCAGAAACACAATCCCTTTTACTTTTAACGATACATTCCTATACAGTCTGTTTACCCGACTGGCCTAACGAACTCAATACAAAAATCTCACCAGAAGCACTCTCAACGGTAATCCCCAAGTTTTTAGAGACAGTACTAGCTACATACGAATGTGCTGACCTTATGTCTATCAAAGCAGTATAAGGGACATCAAAAATAAAGAATGTACCCATAATCACATCAGGGGCATCTCTATCCTCACGGCGTTAAGCAGCAAAACCAGTGCAATTTACCTCGTCTCAGTCTGATTAGCACCTTTGCCCAGTGCTATCTACCCTCTGCCCAATCCATTACCACCCTTGGCCCAACCACAACCCCTAGGTGGATGCTGTACTGCCCTCTAAGGCTGAACAAAACCCGGACCTGAAGCTTGCATCTGATCTGAATGTTGTGGGCACTCTCTAATCCAGTGATCCATCGACCCACAACACAAAGAAACCCCTAATCTTCTCCAACACTCGCCTGGATGGCGCCTACCACAACCACCGCATGGCTGAAACCTAATAGAAGCAGCTGGAACCCCCACTCTAACAAGCCCATCAGGTCTGGCCCATTTCTTAGGACTCTGAACAGATCTAGAGGGCTCTAATTCCCTCTTATTCTTGCCTCTCTCACGATCCCTGTTTTGGCGCTCAACGCGCTTAACCTCCTCGGCGATCTTTACCTTGTCCACTAGAACGGCGAACTCTTGCTCTATCTGCGGAGCAATCAAAACCCTCAAACTGTCTCTTAAACCATCCTAAAAATGAACACACTTTTCGTATTCAGATGCCACCATGCCTCGCGCATAGCGGCTCAGTTTTAGAAATTTGGCCTCATACTCAGCCACAGTCCTATCACCTTGTGTGAGATTCATGAACTCACGCTTACGAGCATCTACGTAGCTCGCACCCACATACTTCCCTTGGAAGGCGATTTTAAATTAATCCCAATTAAGACAATCTGGTTGAGTATCCTCCTCAACCGATAACCACCACTGATATGCCTCGTCGCAAAGTAAAGAAACTGCACCTTTCAGTTTCTGCTCAAAAGTGCAGTTAATGTATTTCGTTATCCTCTCGGTTGCCTCTAACCAATATTCGGCAACGGTAGAGGTGAATCTAGTGACGCCCCTAAATAGTTCAGCTCCATTAGACCGAAGTCGTTCAGTTCCATTGGACCGAAGTCGTTCAGTTACCAACCCAAAACCCTCAAATCCAAAATAGGGTCTAGCGACCCTCTCCAAAACTCTCAACATGGCTTGGGATAGTGCGTCGTCCCATGTTGAGAGGCTTTGACACCCGGTCTCAGCAGTAGGTGTAGCCAAAGTCTCGCTAGTATCCAGATTTGGCATACTGCCCAAAGAGGAAGACTCAGCACAAGTCCCCTTACAGCGCCTGCCACGCCCACGAATACCACAACTGCAAGCTCCACAAGTGCTCATTGTTTCAAAATTTTATCTACGTTATAAAATTTAATGCATCAGTTTTAGTGTTTATTAGTAAATATTTTATGCTTCAAATATTTATCAGAAGTTTAGAAATCTTTCAGAAATCACAGTTTCTAACTAACTCAGTATAGTTTCAGATATTTCTAACTACAGTATTTCTAAGTCTAGAAGTACTTACAGGATTGGCGCTAGAGACTCGGTGTACCACACACTTTACACATAAGAAACAAACTTTGTTTGAAACCGTTTCTTTTGCAAACTCAATTTTAAACCCAAAATTCACAGCCCGAGTTTTGCAACCTGACTCTAATACCACAAAATGTAACACACCAAACTCGGCCTAGAGGTTATGGTCGAATCTAGGAGTGTTGCGAAGAAGGGTTTCAAAATTAATCTTATTATTATTTTCGTTAAAGAAAACATTGTTAATTTGCTCTTTCAAAAAACTAATATTTCAGCGGAAGTTTGATATTGTTAAAGCTAAAAATCGAGTTTGTGTTTTCAGGAATACATTTTCCTGCGTAAAACCGTGGTTTTATCAAACCTCACAGTTTAAAAGTCAAAAACACATCCAAAACCAAAATTAAAACAAACTGTCCAGAGAGTCCCAAAATTACAAAACTCTTAAAAATAATCCAGGTTTTAAATAAAAATTGTTAAACAAAACAGTTTGCAAACTAGTGGTCACCGCTGAGACTCCGTCGTATCGACCCACTTATGTCTGAGGATTACCTGAGCAGAACAGACAACAGATGTGAGTTTTCATAAACTCAGTGTGTAACTCAACGGAAACATACATGCATCAAATTCAAAACTTCAGTATATCAGAATAGAAGCGAACATAAGTCCTTATCAGAATCAAAATATCAAATACATATAGATATGCAAAATCCTACCCCCATCCTCTACACATCATCTCCGATCGTCCCAACACACCACGTGGGGGTCTAAAACACCTACCCAGTCCTACACACCACATAGTGTCTGGACAACACTTATTAGAATAATTTGCAGCTGTGCTGCCAGAATAACAGCGAATTATCGCCTCACAGAACACTTCCTCTAACAAACAGAGCCGACCCTATATATAGATGAAGAATATAGATATACAGAATTAACAGATTTAACATGACCCGCAGCTCATATACAGATATCATACATGCTTATACAACACAATCAGACATACATATTAGTTTTCCTAAACTCATATTAGTCTATCAGAATAACAGATCTCATGCATTAGGTTTTCTTTTTCCCTTACCGACCCTACGGAAGGCCCATAGTCGATCGAAATGACATGTACGATCCTAGGAAAAATTTTAGAATTTTGGGCCCACATGCCCCTGTGGCTTGCCCGTGTATCCCACACGGCCTGGCTCACGACCCACATACCCGTATAGCATGCATGTATGGCTCACAGGTCCAAATCGACTGAGCTTGTGTGACTCACACGACCACACACTCGCCCATCGCATGGCCGTCTGTAGCAGACGACCGGGCACACGTCCGTATGGCGTCAAGAGGCCACTTTTTCGGCTTTGGCCGAACTTTGATTTTTCGTGTTTTTGTTACACACCTGGTTTATTTTTGATGTAATTACAATCATGAGACCACCAAAACCTATAATCAACATTCTAATGCCAAAATTCAGTAAGCATTCACGAAACTCAAACATTAATTATCCAAAACGAAACCTCACAGCAACATTCAACACATTTGTCCACTTACCGATAATGGGCCGAAAGCACCCCGCACTCAATTCGCTGGAGAAGCACCAATTGCACCTTGACTATCCCCTAGACAAGAACTGGCGAGAATTAACAAAAATCCCCATTAACAACAACTAAAAGAAATCGTAAAACCATACTTACCCAAACTTTCCAAACCGCACGGAAAACCAAAAATTTGAAACACCGCAATTGAAAAGGAAAAATTATGGTAGAACTTCGAAGGACTAGAAAGAGAGATTTTTGATAGAGAGGAAACAAAGAAATCACCGGGAAGAGGAGAAAAACAAAACTAGCGTCAGAAAGAGTTTTTGAAAGAGAGAGAAAATTTAAAAAATTAAAAATAAAATAATCAAAATTGATTAATATCCTAACTCCCCACTAACAACAACCCCAATAACCTACACCTTGATCCTTAGCTAACAACCTCAGAGTTTTACTTCCACTGAACCTCTATCACACAATCGAAGCAAAAATTAACATCCACGCTTACAAAGGGATTTGAATACGAGACCTTAGGGAAAGCTAACACTTTACCACTTGAACCAGTAGACTCATTCTAATATGAGTTCACAGAAAATATAACATAAGCCCACCCCAAAAGGATAAGGCTAGGATAAAAACCAGCTTTCTTTCCCAAAAGTGAGTCTTGAACCCAAGACCTCAAACACACACCCAAAACACTTAGCCACTGAAGTAGATACATATTTATTACAAAATTCACAAAAGAAAATTTAAATTAGTCGGGGCGTTACATACTAGCTCCATTCCATTCATTTAGACGTGCATGTATCCCTCCAAGCTATGGATTCGGTTGGGAATATGAAAGGTCACCGAGCTTTCATTTCACATAGTTCATGTTTCCATTTCTAGCCGTATAGTCCCTTGTACCTTGCATGAATATATAACCGACAATGTACCTAATAAACAAGATATAAATAAACTAAAATGAAGCATAACAACATTAATAAAACTTAAGCAACACACACATACAAGTAGCACACAAAATGAACATAAGTAACACAAACATAATTAATCATATAATAGAAACTAAGCTAAGCTATGAACATAATATTCAATACTTATGAAAGTCTTAATAATGAAATAGAAAAAGAAATAAACTAAGTAATCCATAATGGCTGAATGGATAATTCCAATCCCAATAGAATATTCATTCAATCACTTGAATAACTTGAATCATCCATGAATTTGGGTATCCTAGATTTTAGCCCAAAGTTTTGAACAGACCAAGTATGCTTCACTCGGCCCTTTTCATTGATTTCAACCCAATCAAATGCTTGTAGATAGATCAAGGCATTTGTGGACAACCCTTGTAAAGTTGGCTCGATCATATTCAATTTCTTAATTTCACCATTTGGACATGACCCACTTAGATAAATAACTAGCAATCTTGACACAAATGTATCCTTGGTCACGTTCTTGCTTCTTGGCCAATGTGACATCCTCAAAATCACATCATTCCCTCCCTATTGGAAAGGATTTGTCCTCAAATTCGTACCTTCGTAAAAAATAAATAGATTAGAACAAACCAAATTCACTTAAAGCAAACTATTGTTTAAAGAAGTAATTTTAAAACAAAATTTAAAAATTTGGAAAACTAATTAATTTTTTCTCTCCAACTTGGATCAAACATTGATCTTTCCAAAATTAGATGGCATCTCGAATGAATGGAAAACTAGACATAGTGCTATAATTAAACACTTGAAATTCAAGTCCTCCTCCCAGTGGTAACTCTTTGTGGTTCCTTCAATCTCCACACTTGCAAACCTAATCTCAAAAAACTTTAAGCACACAAACCAAAGCAATCCTTGTTAATGAAGTAAATTGGCTCCTTCAACAAACTTTCAAACTAAACCATAAAAAATTTCCTCTAATACTATTTTTTGTTTGCGAAAAATTTTCTTTCACTGTTTCTCTTTTTTTCACAAGAATACTTTCTTTTCTATTCTCACTATTTTTTCTCTTACAACAATCTCATTTCTCTTCTCTTTTTATTTATTTTTTCTTTTCTCTCTCTCATTTTTTCTTTCTCTAGATTTTTATTTTCTTTTTTTTTGAAGTTCTCGCTCTCTCTTTCTTTAACCATAATTGATCTTCATAGTTTTGTTTCGGTGTTAAAGAAACGAGTACAACAGATCGTCCATTAAATTTGAATGAATATCGGTCTAAAAATCCATTATGAATGACTTTTCGATCGTATTGCCATGGACACCTCAACAGAATATGACCCGCATGCATTGGCACCACATCGCACATGATTTCATCATTGTATCTCCCAGTAGAAAATTATATCAAAACTTCTTTAGCTACCTTTATCTCTACTCCATCATTTAGCCATTGTAACTTGAAAGGATGAGGATGTTTCAAAGTCAATAGACTAAGCTTTTCCACCAAAGTTGTGCTTGCCACATTTGTAAAACTACCTCCGTCGATTATCAAGCTACATACATTTCCATTAACAAGACATCGCGTATGGAAAATGTTTTCTCATTGCAATTCCTTTTCACTAGTTTGCACGTTCAACACTCTTTTTGCAACCGATAACTCACCTTCAATAGGAGATTCTCCATCACTCGTGTCTTCTAAAATAGGAATTGATTCATCTTCAGTTTCACCATCGAAAACAATCTCTCCATTGTCCTTCAAAATCATAGTGTTTCGGTTTGGATATTGACTTGCTATATGACCTTTCCCTAGACATCTGAAGCAAGTAACGTCTCAACTCCTTGTTGGTTAAGCTACATATTTACCTTTGTTTTGAACATCGGCACGTTTATTGACTTTGGAAGCATCGGGCTTATCTTTTGTTTGTGAAACAGTGACTCTCTTACTCCAACTTTGATTCCAAGATAAAGTCCTACTTGAAGTTTGTCCCACTCTAGCCGAACCCTTTCGTTTGAGTTGCTTCTCCACCTTTGATAGTCTACAGGGACAGTAAACACGGGGTTAAATTGTGTCATTCAAAACCCTAGTACTCTCGAGCAGTGGAAATATTGAAACTTGGTACAGACCATAGGTGTAGAAACCTTGGGTAGTCGCTAGGATTTAGTTTTTCTATTGAAATAGACTTCTACTAATTCAACAATGGTTTCACTTTTTCTCCCTATAAATAGATGGCACCAATATTGCTAAACACACAACTTTGAGATATTATTATTCTACCCAAAAATAGTGAGAATTTATTTTTTAAGTATAAATTCTATTTTCCATAATAATAATTCTACTGGTTTCTATTGAAAAAAGATTCACTTTCCCATTGAAAGTAAAGTAAACAATTTATAGTTCTATGTTTGATACAAATTCGTTCGAGCCCACACTTGAAGCAGTTTATTGTATGAGAATAAGGAGAAAGTCATTTCGTTGAAAGCCAAAACAAGAAGGACCCTTTTACTCGAAAATATGGGTTTAATTTTGGCAAAGGGTTTATTGTTATAAATATCACAAACCAGCTCGATTTTCAAAATTTTAATTTTCCTTTGTACAAGAAAACCGTTTGTGAACCATATTTTTTCCAACAATGACTCTATATATACAATCTACGACCTTGGGTTGCCCAAAAATGATGATTTTAATCAATTATCTAACCCTATGACATGTCAACTATATCCGACTCAATCCGAACAGCTATTAGGTTAACTAAATTTCTGATTCAATATATATAGTTCAAATCATACTTTATCATATCCAACTAACCATCAATTCATCAAATAAAACAACATGTTTCAACTCAATTTCATACCAATTCTCATATATCAATCAGATCATACAATTTTATATTTTATTCAATTTAGTCACTGTCTTGATAATCAATCTCAATGGAAGCAATTAAATTCAAAAATCCAATAACAACTCACCTAAATATTATATGGTGCAAAATGACACAAATATGCAGTAATTAAATTGGTCCCGAATCATAGAAATACAAATTAAATTTCTGAGCTACTCGTCGATGACTTTGGACTTTCCTTTCCCTCTTGATGATTTTGTATCAGCTTTAGCTAAATAAAATCACAAAACATATAATACTATCAAATTCCAATCAAATCGAAATCAATTACAATATCAAGCATATTTTACAATTTATTCAATTTAGTTCCTAAACCTAGGACAAACATAACTTTCAATCTAAAGCTTCAAATTGAAATCCGATTTCACAATTACTTATTAGGGGCCATCTATTTTCTATTCCTACTTAAAATTTCATTACAGTTGTACTTTTTATTTAGTTTGGTCCCTAATGTACGAAACTAACAATTAAACTTTACAATTCAGTCTTTTTCTCAATCTAAGCTTAATTTCTAGCAATTTCATACCAATTTCATCTAACTTTCAACTACATATTGGTACATTGGCTAGCAAAATCAAGCTCCCATGACCTCAGTGTTGGATCTGGTGCCCTGAGTGTAGTATATTCATTTGTAAACTTGTAATTTTTCAAACAGATTAATTAATAAAACAAATTCATTCATTACATTAATATACTTTGTATGATTGTCCTCATATGGTTTTTGCACGCAAAGAAAAATGAAAGTAAATGTTGCTAACTAATTGTCTAATGTTTAACTAAATACTAAGCGATATTACGTGGTTGGATCGTAATATAGAAAGACAACTTATATTAGTAGACGAACCTAAACATGTCCTTAGTCTAATCGAAAATGAGCAAACCGATTGAAAGACTAATATGTCATCCATCAAGTCCAATTAGGGAGATGTTTTGTCTCGGGAATCAGAGTGGTTGACTCCTAGAAGATAGAGACATAGATGTGACTAACTAGACTGATAGTACATTTGACTAGACCTAATAAGAATAGATCTTAAATCTGTTTATGGATTTATTCACTTGTGATGTTCATAGTATGACATACCTATATCCTGATTAGATGAAAAACTATGTATGCATGACTCGTACACTTTAATGTAAGTAAAAGCCTGAGTTCGAATAGATAAGGAATCAAAAGTGTAACACCCCTAACCTGTATTCGTCGTCAGAATAGGGTTACGGAGCATTATCAAAAACTTTTAACTTAAAACATTCATTACAATCATTTATAAAACACATTTTTTTCCATTCAAACACATGCATAACGTCCCTTTTTCGAGCCCTCGAAAGCTTATAAACACTTTAGAAATTATTCAGGATTGAATCGAAAACATTTAGAACTTCATGAAAAAAGATAGAAAAAATTCATACTACAAGGGTTATACGGCCATGTGGCCAGGCTGTGTGACTCACATAGCTGAGACACATGCTCATGTCTCAGGCCATGTGGACACACGACCGTGTTCCAACCTGTATCCATGCCTGTGTAACTCTCTGACTTGGGTCACATGGCCAAGCCACACGCCCGTGTGCCAGGCCGTGTAACTCTCAAAATGCTACCTATAAAAACCTACAGGGGATACACGACCGTGTCGCGTGACCGTGTAGATGAGAAATAGGTCATTTCCAAGCCATTTCCTTCACCCTAAATATGCTCACACATGCCAACCATTTGTACCTATTTTAAGCATTCAAAAATGTACCTAAAACATGCATAATGGAGCTAAATCAATATGGTATCTATCCATACAACC